>JADLZN010001898.1:0-111972 GCA_018155175.1 Sinocyclocheilus anophthalmus | reverse complement strand
CGCTTTTCAGAACGATGAGCTTTGTAAAAATTGACATGTTTCAGAAAGTCGGGGCATAAGGAGAAACAATAATGTACAGTATGTGGGGAAAAAATTGTTTTTTGAACCTTAAACCACATAAACACTTTTCATTAAATCAAATACACAATATAATGTTCTTTTTAGCAACATCATAACCCCTTTAATGTCCCCCGTGAGTGGAACAGCTGTGTATGCAATCAGTTCCTAGGCATGGGGTGTTATGGGAAATGGAGTTTGTGAGACAGTGGTAAAGGTTCGGGATGGAGTGTCCTCTGGAGGAGCTTGTGGGCACTCCAGCTGGACATCGTGACAATTGTTTTTCTGTTATTATCTGTTGGAAAAAAAGAAAAGAAAAACCTAGAGATCTGTGTAGTCGGATTTACGGACAAATGAATTGGTTCTTTTAAAGAATTGTTACAAAGTTTTCACTAACTCAAGGCAAGGGTTGCTGCTTTGCGTAGTTTGTGCTTGCTGTGTAATAATGATTAAAATAGCAACTTAAAACCTGTTCACACCATTGATCAGTCTGATAGAGTGCTGCAGCTATGACGTCAAAACCCAGAAGAATAATTCGCCATGGGTTCCCACTAGATTTTCCTATAAAGACGTGCCTTACGTAAACATAACTTTGTGATACGTTGGTGTTTTGTTCTACAATGTAAATTACACACATCCATACTTAAAACACAAATTATGTTTATTTTTAAAAACGTATGTTTGTAATAAACTCCACCTTATTTTTCCCATAAGACCGCCGGGAAATTTAATGTGTCTGGTTTCCGGTGTCATCAGCATCCAGCTATTTTTAGCTGTACAAAACAGCTTGTTTTGCTGCTTGATATTGGTGTGTCTTAACATATTGTTTTAATGTATTATCTCAATTGGTTAGTAGTGCAAACAATTTGACCTTTTACTACACATTGTTATTCTTCTCGTTATTTCCCTACCGCGGCTACTGAACCGGAAGTCTCGCACATTTACAGAAAATGGCTTACTTCCGCGTCGAAAAAAAGATGGATTAGACCGTTTGGGGTGTGAGTGTGTGCAGTTTACGTTGTACAACAAAACACCCAGTATTGTCAAGTTATGTTTACCACAGGCTTTATTTTACTCATTAATTGAAAAACCCCATTATAAAACCCCATAAACTCTCGAACCCATGGCAAATTAATCATCTGGGAGTTGACATGCTGTAACAGCTGCAGCATTCAGCTGTTCTACACAGATACACAAAAACAAATATTGGGACAGGTCCTGCTGTGTTTGTTTCCAAAGTTAAAAGGGAATAAAGAACAAAATGTTTAAAAAAAAATTTAGTTTTCTTCTAAGGTGTTTAAATATTGCTGGCCCACTTTGGCTGACTGGGCTTTAACCTTCAGTTAGAGTGATACCAATCCCATTAAATAACTGACATTCCCACTGTGGTCATTTTATAGTTGACATGTATAATTGACTTTTTTAGAAAACAGAAACAAGTCTGCAGTCAGGAAATTCCAGTCAGAGATGGAAGAAAGGAAAGAGAGAATAGAAAGGAAGTCAAGGCATTCAGTTCAATCTGTGGAATGAAGAAAGTATGAGAGGAGCAAAATGTAGATGCAGAATATAAAGCTTTAAAATATGGACACAATTAAAGTTCGTTTAAAGTGTTTAGAGAACAGACAGAAAAACATTTTTACATATGGCTATTTTAAATGTTCATTATTTTTAGACTGTTTGTTGTTGCTTGTGTTATAGTCACATTTTTAACATATTGTCGAGTTCATTTTGTTAATATTCTGAAAATTCTGATATTCATCAAATTTAATGTCAACACATCATGATCTTTATTATCATTATAGCTGGACATTAAAGTTAACAAAAGTAATAAAGAAAAGAAAAGAAAAAACCATCTAGGTATCTAAATTACACGTTTTACAAAAAGTGGCCCACTTTACCGGCCATCGCCCAGTGCTTATCCGTGATTGAGTGCACACGCTAATGTTCCACTGGTTTCAACACAACTAACAATCTGGCTGTACTGAAATGAATGCAACGAGGCCTGGCTAATAAGGTATATGGGACAATTTCGGACAAAGCTAAAGGTTTGAATCAGTCTGATGAATTCTTCACTGAATGGAATTTAATCTGTGTGGCTTCTGAATCAGCATGTGACTCATGTACTGAATGAATCATTACTTCAATATAGCCATTAGGCTGTTTGCTTTGCCACCATGAAAGCAAAATATCTTAGTTATTTTTATAGCTTACCATAATAATACAATGGGACTGATATGCAGGCCTAGCCAATGTGATAATATGGAAAATATAAAAGTGAACTAAAAGAGAACAAATGCTTTTTCCCTGTATATATTTTTTTCTGGTTGGTGAGGTCGAGATTGATTATCTATTTAGGTGGGTATTAAAAAGTTGATTCCTCCTAGAATTGTGACCTTTCCAATTCATTACAACAAGTCAGTACTACAATATACACTGTATTATATCACAGTATCACAGTTTTCTCTGTTGCACATTGCACTCTTTTTCAAATGTTTTACCATACTATGCACAGTATACACTTGTGTAAAAGATATGTGCTTACTTGTATTAAATGTGCACTTGGGTGTTTAAGTCCTTAAAAGAGTGCACACTTTTCATGACACAGGTGCTGGTTTTTCAAATGTTAATAGTATCACATTAAGATTTACTTCTATACCTATTTTAAAGACACAGAATTATCGAATTCCTACTTGAGTGGTCAAAATCACTCTGCAGTTGACTAATTGCATTATTATAATTCAAATTATAATACATTTTTTCAGTTAATTCCGAAATAACATGCATATTTGGCCCGAACACATTATCATTCGATTCCCCTTCTCAGTATATTATGTATGTAAGTATGCAAAAGTGTACTTTTTCACAAGGGTACATAGTCTATACTGCAGATATAGTAAGGATAGTATGGAAATATATTCCATTTATGAACGTAACCATTGATCATAAGCTAAACAGGGTTTTCCTACTTTAGGTGTCCATTTTGGAAGTGGTGTAAAATAACACATGAACGCAGAGCGTGACATTACTCCTCTGACCTGAAGCAATAACTTACATGAGTCAAAGTCCTCAAAGATCTTCTTGAATCTCTCACAGTCTGATAGACTTACACAGGTTGAGTAACAACAACATCATTTACTGACTCTGCTGTGGTAGAATCAGTCACTGTGAATTCGAACACAGTGCTAGGGATCTTTGTCTTAGGCTAGAGTTGCACGATATTATCGGACTGATATCGGAATCAGCCGATAATGGCTTTAAATATAAATATCGGCATCGGCCCAATATGAAAAATTATGCCGATATGTCTTTCCGATAAGAGGAATACATTATCTCACATTTGCTCAGGGTGTGCTAGCGATTAGATGACGCTTTTGGTGTATGATAGAGTAAGCAGTAATAGCACATGAAGTGACAGCCTCTCCCGGGTCCTAAAGCCGTTCAGTAAGTAGTTTTAATCTGTCGGGGGTGCTGTTGGGCCTACTTGTAATAAAATGAAAAGTAAAATACACAAATAACTTAGAGATACTTGTATTTGTGAATAAAGCATTAATTGATGTCATAAAATCATCTATTTTGATTTACAGGTCCAAGCTACTCGCCTATCTACATGAAAAAAAGCAAAACATGAACCCTATGTATTAATAAGTTTATATATACTGATTATTCATTAATGTGTAATTTGTTTTATTTTTTAAACAAATCATAAGCTCTAAAAGACTTTCAGAATTTTTACAACTCTTTTGCCTCAGACCATCTACAAATGTTAAATCTTAAAATAAAAAGTTAGGGTTAACATTGCATCTTTCTGGGGGAAAAAATGCAATGATTGATATATAGTTTATTTGTAGTTATTTTCAAAGCTTCAATGTACTGTCAAAAAACTTCATTATTGTTTATTTAATTCTAACAAAAGTTATTGTTAAAAACTAACCAAAATTAAAAATAATTTGCTTATAATTTCTGCACAGGAGAGATTTGGTGTTGTTTCCAAACAAAAGGAAACGTGTCGGTATCGGCATCAAAATTAGTTGAAAAATATCGGCATTTCGGATATCGCCAAAAATCCAATATCATGCATCGCTATCTTAGGCCACTAAAAAGCACCTTAAAAGTAAGCAAAACAACTCCCTGACAACCACCCACAAAATAAACTAGCATTGCAATGTTTTCTTCAGATAGATCCTCCTGACAGTGTTGGGGGTAATACATTACAAGTAACGCGAGTTACGTAATCAGATTACTTTTTTCAAGTAACTAGTAAAGTAACGCATTACTTTTTAATTTACAAGAGAATATCTGAGTTACTTTTTCAAATAAGTAACTAAGTTACTTTTTTTTTTCCAATTTATTGAATGACAGCTCTCCTGTACCCATGTTGAGAGAAATCAGAAAATGTTACTAGTTCTAAAATAAATATGAATATGCATTATTCAAGCGCCGCAACCACAAAAAAAACAGATTCATTCATCAAAATGAATTAAAGTGAAATGCAAACTCAGAATATGACTCAAACCTTCAATAATTAAATGTTAAACAACACAAATATCCTTTATGTATTTAATCCCATTCTATTAACCAATCTCTTTGCTTCTGACCTTCGATGATCCAGTTCAACCGTACTAATAAGCACAAATTACTCTAGACAAACATTTGTGTGTCTTTTTTTTTATTGCTGAAGTGTGTTGAAATTTCTTCTTCTTCTGCATTCTACTGTACGGACGTAATTTTACTTTCCCTTCAGCCTGAGGCTTTCATTTTTCACTTTTGGTGTGAAAAGGCTTTTTTATTTGCCAAAAA
Organism: Sinocyclocheilus anophthalmus; assembly: GCA_018155175.1. Classification (NCBI taxonomy): domain Eukaryota; kingdom Metazoa; phylum Chordata; class Actinopteri; order Cypriniformes; family Cyprinidae; genus Sinocyclocheilus; species Sinocyclocheilus anophthalmus. The sequence goes on along the minus strand of JADLZN010001898.1, from coordinate 107,118 downwards.
TAGAACTTTTTTAATTTAAAAACAAACAAGCAAGCCCTGTCCAGATTTAAAAATGTAACGCAAATGTAACGTAACGCATTACTTTCCATAAAAAGTAACTAAGTAACGTAATTAGTTACTTTTTTATGGAGTAACGCAATATTGTAATGCATTACTTTTAAAAGTAACTTTCCCCAACACAGATCTGCGTATGTTTATGCATTATTAAAAACAAACTCATGATTCATTCAGATTTGACCTCTTGTCTAAGTTTTGCGCATCATTCTCCTCTGCGTCATGCTCCGAATTTCTCTTGTTCATGCAGTTATATGCTCATGTAAGATCTAAACCAGACACATGCGTTTCAGGAACAGCATCTCTTTGCATCTGCTATCCATCAAGATGGAATGAGCGACCGAGTCTTTGATCCTTCATCCAGGCACGTGGAGGGTGGGAGAGGGGTTGACTAATTCATAAAAAAACCTCTTCCCATACGCAACACACATGTGCTCATTGGATGCTGTCAGCATGTTGGTGAAATTGAGAAATATTTAAGTCATTGACACAGCATTGTTATTCATCAACATACTAAGCAAAACAAAATCTTGTGTTTGTTTACTCAGAAGTGGCATAATGTAAGAACAATAGAAGCAGATTTTTGGACGCACCTACCGTGCAACTAACTGTTTAAAAACAGATTAATGTTGCAGTAATTAATTACAAGATCTGGGATGTTCTATAGATGTTTAATTAAAATTCTCTCAAAATGAATGTGTTTTTAAAAAGAGCCTCTGTATAAAGATGGGCATACATCTGGTTTATTAGTTTGTTTATTAGTGGGAGGTAAGCAGAAGTGAAATTTTTAAATATACACCACTGTTCAAACGATCAAATACATTTTGGCTTTATTGAGCAGAAGCTATTTCTTTCTTATTTCTTTCAAAACATTAAAAAGTCTTACTGACCGCAAACGTCTGAACAAGTCATAGAGACATTCTTAAATTTGTTTATGATTTTAGTGTATACTATTACTTCTGTTTTATTTTCATTTTACTTTATCGTCAATTTTTTATTATTTTATGGCACTTTATTCATTGTTGTACTTCAGTCAACTCATGTTGTTTTAAATATTGCTATATAAATAAATTTGACAGTGGCATTTTAGAAAATCTGTATGGGGTGAAATTCGTGTCCAAATTACATTTCAAAACATGTCCAATTAAAGTAAGTAAATAAATAAATCAACTTTGGAATTATAAGGTTCTATCTGACATATTTGTTATTGACACTTTTTACATTATTTGATGTTTCTTTCTGTGCGTGTACATGTTGGGCATTTTTAGAGAAAAAAAAGGGTTCTATCTACAGAAGTCTATGGAACACAAAAACTTTGAAGCTCAATATTTCAAAACTGCTCAGAACCTCACAATTGCAAGGCGATGAAATAAATAAGCTATATATTGTAAAATCAAAATGAAGCCTATTTCTAGCCTATGTTTTGCTTCTGTGACATTATTTAATGACAATTAAGCACCTTGTCCCCATATACAACTGCATTACTGTTAAGCATCTGGATATTCCAATTTCTTTTTCTTTTTTCTTTTTTTAAATTATTTTTGTTATTCCCTTATTCAGTCACATCCTATCAGCATTATGGCAGTAACAACATAATTCAAAGTGTGTGTGTGGTGTGTGTTGTGGGTGTGTGTTTAAATAATTATGTAGGCTTCAATTTCTTTAACAAATATATTCACTTTTTTCCATTCGTTTTTCTTTTTGTGGATAGATTTTTGTGAAATGTTACCCCATGCTGGAGGAGAAACCTGCAAAAATAAATAAATAAATACACAAATAAATAAATAAATACGCAAATAAATATATAAATGTGTGTGTAAATACACGTATTCTTGTTTAAATACTTATATAAATAATTAAACATGTGATGAAAGTAGGAAAATATATAATATAAATTGGTGGGCAAATGGAAATTGTTTAAGGAAATGCTAAACTCATCCTTACTATTTTCCTTTGATCACTCATTTACTTCTGAATGTAGTTCCGCATTTATTTCTCCTCTGCACAACATGCTAATGAGTGGGTGTCAACCATGGACTTGGTCGGGTCATGTGATAGCTGGGGGTGCTGCCTGGGGAGAAACAAATTCTTTCTCTGACGGGAAATGCATGGTGTTAATCCAGTATGGCCTACGTAAAGTCACTTTTTCCGTTCAACAGAGCAAGATACATAGAAAAATTGAGCCATATTTTCCGTACAGTATCTGTGACTTTACAAACGACCCAAATAAATGGCCAGTGTCGTTTCCTGATGTCATTTTTTTGTACCCCGATTGAGTCTCCAGCTAGAGGCAACTGTAATATCAGTATCCCATGGTCATCGTGAGATTATTCACTTTATCCGTGGAATAAGGGCTCGTTCTTTTGATGGCAGCTAGTGTTTATTAGGATGGTTTTACCTGCTCGTTGTTTAGGTACGTGTAAGATCATTTTTATGGTCAGTAAACAGTCTTCTACAACCAAGTTGATCTGCAGCAATCTCTCTCTCTTTATGGCGGGAGAACCAAATTAGTGACATAATCAACACAAGGGTACATCTCAGTTGATTATCAATTTATTATTGTACAAACAGAGGCTCATATACATCCTTGAGAACTGGTATGAAGTGGTTTAATCGAGGAACAGAACGTTTTCTTTTTTTTATTTATAGAAAATACAGGCGACAAAAGTATGTTTATTAAGCAAATAACGGTTCAGTATTGCAATTGAGAGCTATGTAAGCATTAATATTTTACATTGGCCACTTAAAATCTTTTATGATTTAGCTCTCTCATGATTATAACTACAAAACTAACACTATGAAAAAGTGTAAGATAATCAGTCACCTTGACTGATGAAGTTAATAGGCATGTGCAGTAAAACGCTCAAGCGCGTCACACACGATCTACTCTTGCATAATTAACACCCTCTCATTAGCATGTTGCGCAGAGGTAAAAAAATGTGGAACTACATTCAGAAAAAAAATTGTGATCAAAGGAAAATAAATAGGATGAATTTAGCATTTCCTTAAACATTTTCCATTTGCCCACCAATTTATTGTATTTATTTGCCTATTTCATCACATGTTTAATTATTTATTTATGTATTTAAACAAGAATATGTGTATTTATACAGACATTTTTTTATTTATTTGCATATTTATTTATTTTATTGTTTTTGCAGGTTTCGTCCCCCATATATGTGACACCTGGAGCACAAAACCAGTCTTAAGGGTCGCTGGGGTATATTTGTAGCAATACCCAAAAAAACACTGTATGGGTCAAAATAATAGATTTTTATTTTATGCCAAATCATTAGACATATAAGTAAGAATCATGTTCCTGAGATTTTTGTAGTGTCCTACCATACTAGATAAAACTTAATTTTTTTGCCTTAGTAAACGCATTGCTAAGACATATCATTTGACAACTTTAAAGGCAATTTTCCCTCAACAGTCTGAATTTTTTGCACCCGCCATTCCAGATTTCAAATAGTTTTGTATCTCTTCCAGGCTGTCCTAACTATCCAACAAATGGAAGCTTTTCTTTCAGCGCTTTCAGATGCGTATAAATCTCGATGACAAAGCTGGTGGGTTTAGGTAATGATGATGAACAAGCTCGGGAGCTCGGTTTATTTTATTAATTATTTATTTATTTATTTGAGGTAAAACACTCACCAAAAAAACCTAACTGCTCTGGATGGACTGTGGTGACAGCGTGGACTAATTACAAGACTTCACAAAAGTGTGGAGGTAACACATTCAGCAGGAACGTGTGAAGGACTGAACAGCCATCAAAGTACATGAAGGCGTGGTAGAGTTTAACATCTGATCCTGAGTTTGGCCAAAAGTACCTAGGAGGCTCACTACCTGTGACAATGACAACCTATTTTAGCATGCATTATTTATAGAAAGTGCACTGACAACAACACTCAAATGAGAACTACACTCCAATTTGTCAAAGGAAGAACGAATGGCAAGAGAGACATTTTCAAATTGATATTAAAAACAGTTTCCCCACAAATTAACATTGTCATCATTTACTCCCTCACATCTGATTTGCTGTTCCATGCAAGAAAGAAAGTAAATGGTGACAGAATTTTCCTTTTCAGTGAACAAATCTTGGACAATTTTTGCTTTTTAGATTTGAGGTTATTTTACTCCATAACACGTCTTCGTTCAGACAAGTGGGGAAAAAAATTCATACACACAAGTGTTTATTATATTACACTTTATCAAGTCAACATAACACATACTTTAGAGATTGACTCTGAAATTACATTTTTTCAAAAATATTTTTTTCAGAAATCTCCACTTCAGTAGCACATAGCACGTACTTACACCAAACTTTACAGTTTTATTCCCATATTAAGAAGATTTGAACAGAGGGGCTTGTTCATACACTCTTACAAATAAACATGAACCTTCATCATTCATGAATTTTATGATTCATGATTAAAATGCTCTTAAAAAAGAACTACATAAAATATAACAACTGTTCACTGAATAGTTATTTGGGGAACCCCCCCAAAAAATGGTTTCAAGTGTATATAATTTACCTGATTTATATAACATATATATTTGGAATATTTTATGGCTGTTGACAGTATTTTGAGATTTATGCAGATATCCAATAAAAAGGATCTGATAAAAAAAGATCTGCTCTTTCTGATAAAAAGGATATCCAAAACCCCCGCCCCTTGAAATTTGGGGGGGGGGGGGTAAAAACTAACTCCATATGTCTAATAATAATAAATAAATTGAACCAGTTATACATTTTTTAGATTAATGTTCTGAAAATGTATGCACATATTTAATGACAATGCCACATTTGCATATTTAAACAACATTTCAGAAAACTTGTAATACAAAAGAGTTGTCTTATTGTACCACATGATTAATCAAGTGGGGAAGTATGATAATATCTATTAGTTAAAACATTTACTATTCGCCTGTGGTGTCTTGCTTTTAGCAGAAATATACACATTTTTAGTGTCTCAAAATGTTTCAAATACAGATGTGAGAAATCTATAATCCTAATTATCAAGCCATCAAACTTAAAACAGAATCTCAATGCTTCTGTGAAGGCATGCATGGATGAAAAGCAAACTCCTAGCAAATGGCTCATTCATGTGGACTGAGCTGTTAACAGCATGATGTCTGTGATGCAACTGAAGGCATTTAACACAGTGATGATTTACAGCAGAGCAGCTTATATTCTCAGACCCTATTGCCTAATTTACATATGCTGTGGCTGCACGTGGGCTTTTTGAAAGTCAAAATCATGTATTTGTAAAGGCAAATCCCATTCAGAATATTACAAAAATGATAGCTGCAATTAAAAGTGATAGATTAAGACGTACAATGAAAGTCAGAGGGGTCTAATGTTGTTAGGATCACAATGTTCTGCAAACTATCTTCTTTTGTGTTCTGCAGAAAAAAAGAAGTTATATAGCTTACCTTTGACGTGAAGGTGAGTAAAGGATGACAGACCTTTTATTTTGGGTGAGCGTGCCTGTATAGTAGCCTTCACTAAAATGTAGAGGTGCTGGTGTGCTGCTTTAAATCAGTGGAAACGCAAACACATTTAGCCTATTGATGATTAACGTTACTGATACGCGGGCTACTGTATAAGTATACTATATGAGTGACACTTACAAAGAAATAAAAATGTTTTTTTTTTCAAACTATTATTATTATTATTTACGTAAAGTGTACCCAAATCGAAAAACCAAGTGTATTACTTGAAATATATCTAAGTTTCTGCTTTTGTTTACGTAATTGAAGGTGCCGCCTCAGACCGCCGTTGTGTTGGATTGTGCCGTTAGAGGGGGTGCACTTTTTTTTTAGCTTAAAAGTTGAAATATCACGGGATATAACTGTCCATTACAGGTTGTGCAGAGGCAACACAGTCTTCAAAAGTTTCCAAGTAAACAGCAACCAGTGATAATCCTACGAGGATATTCACTATAATATTTGGAAAGTTTCTTCGCGTGCTTCCCCGCGTAAAGTCGTTCTAAGTGAATGGTACGGTCCACCCCCTACTAGTACTGTTTTTCTTACAGCGGATGGAAGCACTAAGTTACTCGCTGTTCCTATGATGAAATATGCCCGAGACATAAGGATTTATTATTATTATCCTCATTATTTCTTAAATCTCTCTCGGATGTAGGATTTCACTGACTTTTTTTCTTTTCTGAAAAGTACTCGGGAGCAGGTAAATGGGAAATATGGCAGTTAGGAGCGTCCTTTGAAGTCTTTTCCCTTTTCGTCGCTGGATTTATCGTGTAATTGAGAGTGTGTCGTTTGAAAAGCCTCATGCTTTCACCGGGTCAAGAGGAGCACTGTGCGCCCACCAAAGAGCCAGTAAAGTACGGCGAACTGGTGGTTTTGGGGTGAGTCCATAAGCGCAGCTATTTTTCCTCATGTGTGTCCAATATCGACGAGTTCACGCGATTTTGGTTCTGTTATTTGCTGTTTCGAAGCTTCCTTTCATAATCTCACAATAGGGTTCTTTAGAAACTCTTTAACATTTTCGAACCGCTGTTTAGTTTATAACTGCGTTTTTGGAGACTACGGAAATAGTTTGTTTACACACTTGATATTGGTGTGCCAGACCTCCCAGCTCTTACATTTCACGCGCTCACGTTACTGCACAAATGAAACACGTGCGCTGTAGCGAGCGCTGTCTGTAAGCTAGCACGAGCCAGTCAAATAACTACATTTAGGCACTTATTATTTTTATGCACGAAAAATCGTCCTCTAAAGTGATGTCCTGATGTCTTAGAAACACTGGTTTTAAATGTGATGTGCATTTTGTTCCATCATGGGGGTGGATGGTTAGGCTGTGAATTGGTTTAATCCTCAGCGCTCGGATTTTGGCCCCAGGGTTTGGGTTTGGGTTTGGATGGGACCTTCTCATCGGGATCGTTCATCATCAGTACGGGAAGTCATAACGAGATGAAGGGCGGAAGCAGCCCACTAAAGTTATTTGTTCCCCCTCCTTTCCTGTGACTGAGCAAAGAGGCTGTCTCCTTTTTACAATACCCCCTCCTTGCTCTGCTGGGTTGTAAATCACATCTGTTCAGTGATCTAGAGCAGGGCTTTTCAAACCTTTCCTGGAGCACTGCATATTTTGGCTGTCTACCTCATTAGTTAAATGAGGATGTGTCAGATAAGGGCAATCCAAAATGAGCAGAATCCTGAACTCATATTGATAGCATTACAATCAAAACCATCCAATCCCAAGAGATGTTTAACCTCAATCTGAAATGTGCTATAGACCTTCATATTTTTTTAAACCTGTTAAAGCCTACATGTTTTATACATACATTTGTAAAGCTTTTAAATTATGAACATGATCACAGATCTGCTAGAAAGTGTTTTATACAATCTGCTACATGCCTTCTGCCATGTGATTGATAGTTTATACTTTCTATTAGTACAGATGTAAAAATGTCCAGCTTCAGGTTGTGGTATTTTAAGATTAACTTTTAACTAGTAGTAATTTAAGATGAGCATTTACTGGACTGAAGCAACTTGATTATCTGTATTTCATTTTTTTTTTTAGGAAAATTAATGTAAAAATATATCATACATGATAGATCAGGCTTTTGAGGAACGTTTATTCCTCTTATGCATCATTGTATTGCATTGCAGCATTGCACATTATGTTTGCCCTCCACGAAAACTACATGCCTTTTGATTAATAAAACTAAACTTTAACGCATCTTACTTAGACATATTCTTGGGAGCAAAAGTGACACTGATACTATATGTGCAATTTATGTTGTGAAGATCTTATTGTTTTCTTACGACTCCTCCCGAGTTTCTATCAGAGCGCACCAAATTACATGCTTGGGCCTCTGAATATAATTGGTGTTTCTTCCTCAAAGGCACAATATGTCATTTTCGCCGTTAGAGGGCGCATATTCAAAATAAACCGAGACAAAGGCGAGTACGGATTCACGTTAATCAATCGTGCCAATTTCGTCCTGAGACGCATCTGGGCGCTACGCTACAGACAGTGAAGAGAGACGCCTGTGACGGATGTCCCCGCCCTCGGTCAAACAATACACAGGCACGCCAAATGTGCTGACGTGGGTTACATTTCTAGGACCATATGGTTTCTGCGAAAACGTGAACGGGATCGTGAGTCAGGTCAGAAAACGTAATTTACTCAATGCCCGAAATGCCTGGAATTCGTCATTTTGGACGAATAAATCAAAAGTAGCCAGTGGCACTTAATTCGAATCGCGATATGAACTAGTGTCTGTGAATATTAAAATGCAAAAAGACGGTTTAAATATGAATCCTGCATGTTCCGCTTGCCTCTGTATGTATAAATGGCAGAAGTGCAGTTTTGTTTACTACACAAATACTGAATCACGCGTGACGCTCGCGTGATTTCTGGGCTCTGCGTCTCACTATATGACGGCATGAACACAAACTTAATCTCCAGAGCTGCTCTGAGAGTCACTTCACAAGCATTTCACCATTTCATTTGAGAAAACTAGCAGCATCATACGTATCCACTAGTGCTGGCTTATGATTTCGACAAGCAATCTGATATAACAGTAATTTTTTCAAAATTATACCGGTTTCACAGTACAAGACGGTATTTTTTTTTTCATGCATGACCGGGTGTTAACCATATTTTCCAAAAAAAGTGCATGTGATATTAACGATGACTACACTCATATTACTAATTCCACAATCAGTACAGCGTCAGTGCTAGGAATGCTGTTTTTGTACTCATTTAATTGACGAATCGGCTGCGGTGCGTCCACCGACTGATCCTGCTTCTCTGCCGCTCCCTGCCAGACAGACGCCGAGAGAGGTTCACTTCTTCCGAAATGTCAGACCTCGCTTTCTTCCATCTGAACCATAGCTAAGCTTTATCCAGAGAAGTCTCTAGGTTTGTCAGTATGAATACTCTATGGAAAAAATCTGCTAAAAGGGTCTGAAAGTTGCTTGTGTGTGTGTGTGTGAGACGCGGGAGCTGATGGCAGGGGGCGGTGGATATTTGTGGCGGTCAATGTGGATATTGTGGATGAGTTCTTCTGTGTCATCACTTTTCTATTAGTTCTACAGCTTCAGTTTCGAACTTTCACGCTTAGTAACACATACAACTGTTCCCTCACCACAGTGCAACACCCCTTTCAAACAGTGTCGCGTTCCGAACGTTGTTTTAGTGACATGTACCGCATTGTTCGAACTATACCGTGGACTTTGGGGAGCCCACTTGTTTTTTTTTTATAACGGGGGGGTCGTGCGCGTGGGCTTACAATGACTTACAAAGATACATATCAGCTACAAGTGTATGCACTACTTGCATACTATCACTATACAGGATTTACCCTATTACACTTTATCGACACAAATTGATAGGTGAAACAACAAAAAGCCACCCACAAATAGTCTATAAACAAAACGTCCGGCTGTCTTTGAGTTCACATGAACAACGGTTTACTCATCATCAGGCTACAGAAGAATACCCAATTCCTCCTTCCGTTAGACCAAACATCAGAGTCACGCAGCCCTATAACACCCGCCACACCACTTATTGCGAATAACATGACTTACCTTAATCCGATCGACCACTCGAGTCCAACGTTATATTTTTTCTATTCTACGAATCTTAGTTAACATGTACTGAACATGAGTGGAATTTGCACCGCAGTGCCCCCACACCTTGATGCTCATGACAAGAGTAACATGTATAGTTGTCTTTATTGAAGTGAATTAAGTTTAAATTGCCGTCATGCATGAATGAATGATATTTTTGCAATTTTACACATAATAATCCACGATGATCACATTACACAAAACTGAAATTGCACGTCAAAATAACACATTGTCAATATTTTTTGAGACCCCCCAAAATTTCACAAATCACGTTTTCAGGGTAGCCCATGTCTTATTAAGGGGAGCCGAACTCCCCCTAACTCCCCCGTAGTTCGCACCCTGATTACCGGTATTGCGGTAATTTTCAAAATTCCTATCATAATCAAAATAAAACCCGGTATTCGGTTTGAACCGGTATACCGCCCAGCACTAGTATACACACAGAAACTTCATGGCAACCTGTCAAAATAAAAGTACGGTTTAACATGTAACAGAAATATATTACTCTTGTATTACTTTTGTACAGTATAATGTACATCTTTTAAATATTCAATTTTCTATCAAATTTAAATAAAACAATTAAATGATAAAAAATATTATAACCAGATTAATCACTTATTTTTAGAAAAATAATTATACAATTATTAGCCTATTAAAACAATGTTTTAAAGAATTATTCACACAATTTTTCTTCCATGTAATAATTTCAACAGTAAACCTCAGTTTGAAAAATAAAAGGGTTTAATTTTCATTTGTTTAAAATGTTTAATGCCTTCATTTGATTTTCAGAAAAATTACAAGAATTGCTGGGGGGAAAAAGAAAAAGTTTGTAGGGCTTTTGCTCAATGTTGAAATTGAGACTTTTGGACTTTATTTTTTCACTGAAATGTTTTTGTAATTACACCGAGAGTAAAGTACTGTTGGGTACCAGCACCGAAATTCAGGTACCTGAACGGTACCCAACCCTAGTCATAGTACAAAATTAATCGGATGATTTATGGAATTTGAAACTCTGCATGAGCCAAACAGACCTATTGTATCATATTCATTGTATGCGTTTAAAAAAACAAAACAAAACAAATCATGGTACAAACTTTCCGCTGCCCTGATTCAGTGGGGTTGCCTGGCATTGGCTGCTGGCACACAGAGAGCAGAGGCTGAAAGAGGGTATTATTGATCTGGGCACAGGCACATCTGAGCCTCCAGTCCTCCTCTCTCTGTTCATTGTTCTCTTAAGACTGACTGAGCTTTTTGATAAGGCTTTGTGGGACACTACAACCCTCGAAAATGCACCTTTTGTAATGGTGTCTTTCCTCTGTGACTGATAGCTGTGGGGAGATGGATCTCGCTGACTCTAAAGTTTCTGCCAATCACTGAGATGGCCTTACAATCAGTGTCATTCAAACTCTGACCTCTGAAAGGAAGAGACGATAAACCTAGAGCATACTGTGATTTGTATAATTAAAATCTTAATTTAAAATGGATTTCATTTTTTTTATTTTTTATTTCTCACAGCCGACCTGTTATTGTTGTATCATCCATGTGTCCTTAAATGGCACGTCAAACTGTAATTGGTCACTTTTCATACCAGTTAGACATCATGTTGGCTGAATCGGAACGCTAAAGCAGCTGCCTATGAAGGTGCCTTCTAAGGAAACGTTTCAGGTAGACTTCCAAGACACCATGTCTAATGATCTAGAACTAATCAAATGAGCTTTAGTCACAGAAAAGCAAGCATTTAAGGACTTGTTCTTGGAGTCATGCATGAACTTTCAAATGAGATGCCATTCTTTCCATGAACTGCAGGATTGTGGGATCTTAAAGACTTAAAAAAACAAAAATCTGACCAGATAATGACATCTCAGTTGACCGGATGTTATGTATTTAATGGTTCGGACATGCCTTGATACTTTCTCTAATTGTTTCATGTCTAGTGATAGGCATCGATAGACAGGATGTTGGGGCGTCTCATAAGTGCTGACATCATGCACACTGTAGGGAGTTGAGTGAGGATTAGCATTTTACTCTGAATCCTTGTTCTCATGAATGCTATATGAAAAAAGATCCAGGACACTACCAGGAAATTTTGATGGAGCAGAACAAAACTGCTGACTGCTTGTACCAGGATGACATTAAGAGTCAATGAGAAGTCGTCTCTGTATTAACAGCATTTAGTCTAAGGTGTCTTGAGCACCATGGTGTGTTTAAATAATGTAATGGGTTTAATTTAAAATGAGTGTCATTTTATGATGCACATTTCTTTTTGCTATGAATCAGTGATAGAATTACGTTTTCAGTTTAGGTTTGCATACAACATTAAAAGGAACCTGCCCAAGGGAAGTAACTTCATGAGAACTACACATGCTGTTATACAAGAGAACATTTACATGTGAATCATGTTGCTCATCACTGATGTGTTGCAACAATTACATAAATACATTTAAATATTTATATTCAACCACACCACATCTAATTATGATTATGAACTTAGTAATGTGGGTGGATGTTTTTAGATATACTGATTTCCTTTTATACACTGATAGGGGCTGTTCTCACAGAACATGTCTTTGCGTCTAAAATGCGAGACGCATCACTCAGGAATGGTTTTAAGTGCAGCGCAGAATGCCTCCATGTTGCCGTCAAATAAAACGGTTGCTATATAACATGCTGCTGTAAACAAAAGCTGGCAATGTGTGCCCCGCCTCAAGTCTTCTGATTGGTCCACTCTTTCGTAACTGACATTGATGAGTGGCACTGCGTGTAAAAGTGTGGAATTCTTGGAACGTTGACACTATGCACACGCAGACAGTGTGTGAGGACGGCTCGCTGAAGATGCGTATGACACCCAAGCTATGTGGTACATACTATGTCTCGTCTCGCGTTAGCCAGACCCGTTATTGCGGCACTGGGAAGGTTAAGCAACCCATATCACGTTGCCGTTTGTTGTGCCACGTCCGGTGTGTAGGGGCGTTGTGTTAAAATCGTCGCCCCACAGAACAGCAAGCCCTGTGTGCGTAAGAGAAACTCGGGCTGGGAATAAATAATTTTAAAGCATGGTTAACTAGGAGGCAGGGGGGTTGAAATGTACAGAGAAAAATCAGTTGGGAATAAAGGAGAGCTGATACTAGGAATGATGTGACGATTGAGATTTGTCTCCACTAGAGAAGCTAAGCATTTACTTGTATGGTCTTGGCCTGTCGGTGTGTGTGAACCTTAGGGAGGACAATCATCTGATGAGTAGGGCGAGGGGGTGATACTCAGGACAATATGTAAGGCCCCTATACGGTTCGACGATGTCGTTTGATCAGCGGGAGTGATCGCAGGGTCGAGCGATAGGGGATTTCAAGGCAGTCACTGGGGTAACAGACGAGGGAGACTATCGACCCATGTTATCGGCGAGAAGAAAGACATAGGTACCACAATGATAAGAAGCCTCGGTTAGTTACGATTGGTAAAAACGACGGTTTATCAGAGGACCCATAGTCATCCGCACATTAAGGCCGTTCTTTGTGCATCAAAGGAAGCCTGAGTACAGTATGTGTAGTAGGGGAGGGTGAGTGCTGGCGGCATCGACGAAAGCCATGTTAGCTGAATTTCGGAAATTCGGAATCAGGAGTGCCATAGACGGCTTCAGGAATCCACAACTACCTGGTTTATAAAATCTCATAATACATTGTAGATTCTGCTTTCAATTGCTGTGTTATGCGCTCTTAATTCGGGAGTTTCAAAAGGAGCTTCAACATGCAAAGAACTGGACCGGAAAGGCGGAAACTCACTTTCTGGGGCAATCGTTTGCCAGGGCCCTGCCTACAGACACACACACAAAGTACCACACTCGCGAAAGCACGAAAAGCCTGCCCTCTCTGAGATATCCGCGAATCATTAGGGACACCACCTCTGAGCCTTCTCTTTTATCGTCATGGGGTTACTTGGTCTGACATCATTTCGATGTTGAGTATGGAGGAATATACACATCAGATATGTATGTGATCATAGATGCTAGTCCCAGACAATCATTATGGTTTAAGTGAACGTAAAAGAGCTGACAGAATGAAAGGAACAAGGGTGTATTAAATCTACGTGCATTGACAGCACGCCTCTAGCCGCCTAGCGATTAATGTTGAATTTTAGAAGAATGAAAAGGATAACTAGGAAACGTCAGCTCTCATCTGTATCTTTGAGACCGAATCACTTGCGTGGTGGAGGTGTGGGCTGCTCCATACGTAGACTATATTGATGCGATATCACGATATTTTGTAAGCACGAGGCGATGTCCTCGCAGAAGATAATTTTGACATATTTCTGCCCGAGCCCTTACGATGTAGGCGAGACGTATGTGGCTGAAATAAAGACTGTGGTTGCTCCAGCAGTGTTATTAGAAAAACACGTGGGATTTTCATTAACACTTTCGTTAGTGAGTACCCATGACGCGCCGCAGAGATCATAATGTTTTAAAGCTGGGGGCTTACGCCGTAGTCGGTCTTTGGTCTCCCAAAATTAAATTCGCTTTGCTAACATTTGTGCTGCTTTAGGTGGTGCACACCTGGGTATCTTTAACCTCACCAAGAGTCAGTACCTCAGGTTGATCCGAAAGTGTAGAAAAGGAGCAACATTTTGTACTCGGGACAGCCTTGCACAGGGGTTTTTTTTTTTGTTTTTTTTTTTTTTTTTGCGCAGGATAAGATTATGGAGGGAACATACGACCATCATTGTGGCGTTTTTTAGTTTTTAACAAAAAAAGAAATGTAATAATGATTAGTCATTTTCCCAATGTGAGCAGAGCGTGTACCAGAGTGGCGCGGATTGTGTGTTTTGCGTGAACGAGGTTATCTGTGTCGCATGTGTTGGAGATGTTTGGTCTTAAGGCAATTAAAAGTGGGGGGCACGAATACTTTGTACATGGTTAACAGACAGATGTGAAACTACAGTGAACCTGGAGCATTTTGTTCACAATAACAAAGCAGCACTTTCATTTTAGCATGCTTGCGTCATGTAGGAGATAATGGAGAAAACTACTTTCGAATTAAACTAACTGAACTATGCAATACATGGTATTTCATTAATTTGTATGTATGCGATTCTTTCACGTTGTCCTGTATGTTAGAAGTAATTAGCGAGGGGGGCAGGGGTCTTGTGGCTAGCTGACGTTACATGGGAAAGAAGTTCTTGCTACTTTTGACGTTGTAAAATCTATATGATTCCGTGTTCAGGATTTAAAAAAGTACATGATATGAAAAGTGTCAGTCCCGTAGTAACGATAGAAATGCCTTTGACGTGTCGTAATGATACTAATAGCCAACAAAAGAGACAGTGCTGTCGGTCTTGCTCCGCAGGCGCGCGTCAATACAACATGCGTACCGTGCCCCGAGCCCCGGTGAATACTTGTGCTCGGGCCCACCCGTGACTTTCCAAGGATGCCACCATGGGCATGGCATAAGTAGTGTGGTTTACATCTGTCTTGGAGGACGGCTAAGTATTCATTTGGTGATGGATGAGGAGGTACCCGGATCAAAGGTGACCTAACATGCATCGCGCCCAATGAGAATTTGGCGTGGCCGTTACCTGTAGATTAAAGAGCATATATAAATTGTAAGAAGTAGGATTTAATATTATTATCATCCAAGGCATCATCTAGTGCAGCCGTGTGCTGCGACTGGTGATTTGGTTTGCTCATGAGTGGTTTCTGATTTATAGGAGGTGGTTCTTGGGCGAGAAATCGCAGCACGTTTTCAGATGAAAATAGAAAAAACGATTCATCTGATTGCTAAACATCACAGTTAGGAGATGTTATAACTCGAGTGGTTTAATGGTGGTTCCGTGCGATTTATTATCGACAAAGGCAAGTGTATTAAAAGTACTAAACGCGCGCTGCAATGGGTAGCGAGTCTCGTCTAATTGCTGTTTAATTTAAAGATTGATTACTAGTGCAAAACCAGATTGTTAACAGTGAACAGTGGAGTTAAACAAAAAAAACTAGTGGACAATACATTTGAGATGGGCATAATGTTAAAGTATGTGAAAACAATAGAAACATAAAGGGGATATAACAGTCCAAAACCAAAAATGGTTAACGTCAGAGCCAGATATAGATTTTTTTGTTTAATAAGATGATTGTTTACCTAGCGTGGGGTGCATGGACTTCTAGTCGTTCATTTGATGGACATTGGCTACAACCATAGCCTGATTACATAATCTTGTTGGGTGACAGCCCGGACACTGGAGGGAAAATGTCCAGGAGGATCTACGATGGCATGCTCCTTGAATACGTATAGGTCTAGGGGCTTTGTAAAGTATGTGTTCATTACTAATAAGCCGTTCTAATGTTGGTTTGATGATATATTGTAATCTTATGCTCAGGACATTCACCGGTCTATCAGTAATGTTTAGTATACGACGAAGTGGATCACAGTCTGATCATATGTGTATCTGCACAAGTGTTACCCGATGGAGTTGCGTGTTAGTATGTTCTATGACCATTTTTCGTGTATTTAGGACTCTATAGCGTAATGAAACGGGATAAGCGTGAGCGTAATCGTATGTGTGAATGGTAGTGTCTGAATTAATTGCTGGTGTTTGCTGGGGAGTTATCTATGTGAAGTTGAATTGAACGTTTAATCCCAAACCACACAAATTTGGTTATTACAGTGTGAGCTTTCTTTTTGGTTTTTATAAGGATATCTTCGAACGAATATTTATAGATTTGTACAATATCTGGCAATAGATAAATATTGGTATCACGTGATATGCTTTGTAAGGCTCTCGTATTGGCACTGAGCATATGATGCTGTGAACCAATAATATAAAGTTATCGTATATATAGGTTTTGGCGGGAGTGAGCGGATGTACTGGAAAACGGTGGTATCGCGTGCGATTCGCCTAGTGATGGCAGTCGTTTGTGGACTGGCCAGATACAGATATTTCAGTGTCGTTGTTGTTGATAACTTCCGTTGTATATATTGTGCAGTGAGTCGTGGTATTATGCAGAGCAAATTTTTGAATCATGCGGCATTCAAGTAGTTCAGTAAATCGTGGTGGTATTCGTGTAGGTCGTGCTCAGGTGAGCGTACAGGAGGCTGTAGAGCTGGTAAGAACACCATATTATCGTGATTTTGAAACATTTCTCATCTAAAATGTGACTAATTTGTGGCAGGTTTCTCTTCATTGAAAGCTACGAGCTATCCAATCTGGTTCCACTCTCCAATGGATGAAAGATGGGGAGAAGATAATAAAACGCCCGGTTGGCCCTGTACGGAAGAGAAGGCCAATGTGAGCAATGGGGTGTGCCAATAAACTCCAGCACTGTACACATCTGAGTTACACTCCAAAAGCCTGGAGCAAGGGAATTGGTCATGTCAGATAACCATAATTGACGAAGAACATAATCATCGTGTGAAATTGGGCTTTTTCATACATCTTCTCTGTGCGTTTGGTCTGTGGCTGCATTGTTTTCCGTTGTGTTTTGGTTGATACTATGAGGATCTTGAATTAACGCCGATTTCACTAGCCAGAATTCATCGTTCTCATTATCTTTAAAAAAAGTTTAGATTTCTTCAGAAGATCAGAAATGGTGAATACCGTGAACTTGAATGATGTTAAAGCTCATTGGGGAATGTCTGAATGCTGATGTTTGGGGTCCTACCTGGTCCAAAATCCCTAATTTTTTGTAGTACGGTTGTAGTGTCATAACGTAATAGTTGTAATACACACGCATCGGCTGATCATTGATGTTGTGAAAGTGGGTGCACATGTTATGTCTTTTTTTTTTTTTTTTTTTTTTTTTTTTTGGTTTTAAATCCATGCCAATATTGTAGTTGCCCTACGCGTGTGTCTTCAGAAAATATCGGGAAATCAAGGTTATTCACTAACGTTTCACATTGTTCATGCTTAACTCACATGCCATAATTAATATCACGACACAATCATGCCTAACTCGCCTGGTCATTTATTTAAGCAGCAATTAACTTACATTTTAACCAGATAAAAAGGTACTCATCGTATTCATTTAAATAATGTTTCCTTTTAGTTATAATAAATAAACAGCTCACAGTTGATCAGTTAAATGTCCATTTTCGCCGATGAAATCAATTTATGCACGCTGTACGGAACACCATTGTAAGCCTGTACGGAACACCGTTAACCCTTATCATCTTCCGTACCCTGGCATAGGAGATACTTTTCCCTACTTTTCTCAAAAACTATTGGTCCTAAAGACATCAATCAAAGTGTGGACTGTATAATGGCTATTCCCCCAGGGAATGATCACACAAACATGCTTGTCTGTCTCAACAACGGAGGAGTGGTCGCTGGCGTGTGGTGAATAGCGAAAAGTGTACGGAACATGGTTAGTCTGCGTTACCCTTTTTAAGAGATTGCATTTCTTTTTATAATTTGCAGTAGGGGTGTGTCAACTCTTTTTAGATTGTGCGCGCCATGGAGAAAGGCTAACTTAAGGGACTGATTTTTGTTTAAAGCATGCCGTTCCCATACAAGCGCATGATCAACACATGCTCTTCTGAAGCTTGTCAAATGCAGAATCAACTTTTATGCAACACAAACTCCACATAGCAGAGAGTAGTACTGTAGAAGAGTATGTTGGGTTCTTGCCCAGTTTAAACTGCAATGCAATGCAATGTTTGGTTAAGAGAGATTTTTTTAGTTCCTCCACAGCACTGGTTGGGATAGCATACCTAACCCCACCTTTCAAATGTCTGCTTGCTACTGGGACATTCTTCAAGGATTTACAGGGTGGTACTAAACATAATGGGTGGGGTTGAGTTGTAAAAAGTTTGTCATTCAGAGCAGCCTCAGCCAATAAACTAATCTGTGCTGATACTATGAGCCTCCAGATGTTATTACAATTCACAGAGACTGTCTTTCCCTCTGATACTTGAGAAGTTTAATGGGTGCTGGAGATCTGTTTGAACACATTTGAGCAGCCAGGCCACAACTTTCAAGTGCAGCCCACATGGTATCTATTCACAATGGTAGTATTTTGATCATAACTTCTATCCCAGTGACTTAACTTTTTGAGAACATGTGATTTTATCCATTTTTTTATTTTATTGTTTTATTGTGGTTGGTGGCTTCTCTGTGATGATTGATGACTATTGTCGTTTTGCCACTCTTCTAGTCAGCTGAAGGCAAACTGCCAGCAGCCAGCATTGTCTGAGGAGATCTTTCTCAAAGGGATCTGCTTCGTTACTGTGTGTGACTCTTGTTCTGCTCAAAAACCTAGTGAGCTGCCTAACAAGACTGCATTTTACAGGGTATGGATGCAAAATTAACTTTACATGTTGTTTTATTTGAAACAGAAATGTGCTGTTGGCAGTGTGTTGTACACAACCACCCTATAATGATAAAAATCCACCAGTGTTTTTTTTTTAAATCCCTATTTTAAAATCCCCTTTCTCAAATCAAGCCGTTCTCAGCTTCTTGTCTGTGTGACGTCACACGGACCAAGGCCGCTCCCACGATTGTTGATTGACATGGCCGTCTTACCTTTGACCTGCACTGAGTGAGCTGTAACAGTCCGACCGCCATTGTTTCGACGCCGGAGCAGGGACATAGACAAGAATGGCTCCATAGAGATTGTGGTGATTTGTTGTTGGATGTAATAATGAACAAAGCAGTCGTCATTTACTCCCAATATCTGAGCCGCTGAACTCGCAGTGGATTACTTTAGCTTTTGAAGGGAATGCGCCCCTTATCTACCTAAATGAGTCTGTTCGTGCGAATCGTTCGTGATCCAGCCTCACCTACAGAAGAATGAGTATAAGGTTTTTTTATGAATCTTTGCAAATCACCTTTCCTAATAGCGTGCTATTAGCAAGCTTTGCAGCTAAATGCGGCTAAAGTAAACTATTGCTCGTCACCCCACAGAAGACGGGGGCGGTGTGATTTGAGCTCATTAGCATTTAAAGGAACATGTGACAAAACAGGTTGCTCTGAAAAGAGAGCTGATTTGACTGGTAAAAAAAAAAAAATAAAAAAAAAAGATATATATATAATTTTTTTTTTTTTACACACTACCATTGAGAAATTTTAACCAACGCATGTTATAGACTTTCATTAAGACCCTAAAAAATCATATCAACTTATATCAAATGGGCATCCGATGACCCCTTTAAGGTATAGTTTAATTGTAGACAAGAGGCTGTTTAAAAGATTTTTTTCATTTTGGCAGGCTCCAAGACAGTATCTCATGTGTCCTTGATAGAAACGACAATCTCAATAATTATGAGCTCAGTGGGAAAAAATTCATAATGTAACTGTTACATTCAGTATCTTTTAAAGGATACTTTTCACGGAAATGTTAAATCTAAAAAAAGGTCAAATTATGTATTGTTATGCTTGGAGTATAACAATTCATTGTTACTGTTAGCTTAGCAGCATGCTGACATTTTAAAAGAAAAATTAATTATACCGTTTTGTGTAGCACTTGGAATTACTTTTCAAATCGGTCACGTCAGAAACCCCATTTTTATTTGAATAATTAGTAGTAAAGGTGTTACGTTCCCTGGGAGTTTGTTGTTTTTGCTTTTGTTTTCCCTTGTTTTTTTTCTCCCCAACTCCTAGGTTTCCGCTGAGTGGACGACTCGCCGCCAATCATCATTAGGGTGTTCCATACTGCGATGAATCAGCTGACGGCCCGTGGCTTTAAAAGCTTCCGGTGCGCTTGGCCTGGGAGGCGAGAATTTAAGCAATGTAGTTTTTCCCAGTTGGAGTGACCTTTTTAAAGAGGTTTACAGAGGACAACTATACCAACTTGATCACCTACAAGTGGGCAATTGTTCATTGTAATTGTTTGGGCCACGATCAACAGAGTAGAACCCTAAAGCTATGTTAGGTCGCAGGCTGAGAATAGCCTTGGCATTGTGCCACCTTACATCCATTATCCTTCTTAACTCCTCAATCGGTACCTGCCTGATTCTAGCAGGGCTCTGCTTTTCTCTCTCATGTTCTCTGAAATGTAGTCCTCAATAGACTTGCCACAATATCATAATTTACACAGTGAATCAGTGTTCAAACCGATATTAGTGTTGGTTGGATGTAGAGGTCTGCGCTGGACTTTTTCTTTTAGGCCCGCTACCGCGAGGTTATACGCCACACCCACCCGCTCCCGTGATCATTATTCCTATTTGCACCAACTGTCCACTCACTGTAGCGCCATTTTGGAGAATATCTGTTGAACGCAAGCGGCATACGCTATTCTGTGTTAGCCGTGACACAAGGATATGTTTTCTAGATGTATTTATGCTTTGATTTGAACAAAAACAACATATCCGCGTGACGCAGCTGACACAGAATAGCGTACGCTGCTTGCGTTCAGTGGTTATTCTCCAAAATGGCGCTATGGAGATGCGGAGAGACACAGGAGACGAATTGTTGAATTAAGTCGTTATTTTTGCTTTCTTCGTGTACAAAAAGTATTCTCGTCGCTTCATAACGTTATGCTTGAACCACTGACGGCAGATGGGCTATTCTGACGATGTCTTTCATACTTTTCTGGACCCTGACAGTGTAATTTACTTGGCAGTCAATGGGACACAGCACAAGCCCCCCCGGTTTTCATCCAAAAATATCTTAAATTGTGTTCCGAAGACGAACGAAGCTTTTAGGGGTTTGGAACGACTTGGGGGTAAGTGATTTAATGGGACATTTTATTTAGGGTGTGGGTATCCTTTAAAAGATTATAAGCATTCAAAACTTAGCCTACGGTCTCTCACTTCCGCCAATTTGGATCAACGATTTTGATGACATCACCATTGCCTTCAGTTCTCATCAAACTTTGTCCAATTCAAATGCTCTCTAGAAATCTGAAAGCATTCGCCCCCTACAATTATAGATAGGATGCTGCAGTGAAAATCATTACACTTGTTCACAGAATTAGTATTTTATGCACTGTGAATGGCACGTAGTGCACTATATAATATCGGGGACAGGGAACGATTCAAACAGTGAAAATATGCTTTCCATTGAGGAAAAAAAAAAGTCTGGTTTCGCACTGTTTTACATGAACCGCTGCAGCGCACACTGTCTGCTCTGGTCCAGAGACACGATAGCATGGAGCAGATCATATGTTCGAGCTGGCGCAGACCACAAAACATATTGGACCCATTTGAATTATACACAGTTATTTTATAGCAATATGGATGAGATTGTGGCTGTCATACGCTGTCATATGCAGCTTAACCAAGCACAACAGACAGTGATGGTTCAAGCTGTGATATAAACAAACGCTATTGGCTATTTAAAAAAAGGGTGGGGCTGCTTGATATGTCCTGCCCTCTCTTTCTGTTTCAGTTGAAATGAAGTCAACACATAGAATAATGCTCATGCTTCAAAGCACTTCAGTGGACTTTTAAGAGTAACCACTGGGCTGTTGAATGCTCGAATCTGATTGGTTGACGAATGTTATAAGTGTGCAATTATGCTGTGTTCGATTTACCTTGGAAGTCTGATGTCTGAGCTGGGCATGACGTTACTCCCAAGTGGACCATATTCCAGTAACGGAAGTAGGAAAAACAAAAACGCCGTCCATGTAGCAAATACCAGCGATTAAAAACACACTCAAAAACCGGTATTTTTATGTATTTTGTCCAACCAAAAAGGGGTTGGCTAGTACTGTGGTGACACAGTTTGGACACAGACAAACAAAGTGCTAAAAAAAAACAAATATACTTGGATTCTGAAGTTGGAGTTGTTCCGATTTCTTTCCGAGATCTGAGTCCCTGGTTACTCTGACTTAGGAGGAAGTTCCACATAAAGGGATAGTTCACCCAAAAATGAAAATTACCCTATGATTTACTCACCCTCAAGCCATCCTAGGTGTGTATGACTTTCTTCTTTCAGAAGAATACAATCGGAGTTATATTATAAAATGTCCTGGCTCTTCCAAGCTTTATAATGGCAGTGAATGGGTGGTAATATTATAGTCCAATAGATAAACTGCATCCATCCATCATAAAAGTACTCCACATGGCTCTGGGGGGTAATAAAGGCCTTCTAAAGTAATTTTCGATTTTGGGTGAGCTATCCCATTAAAAGTTTCTACTGGGAACTTGGAATTTCCAGCTTCTGAGTACAAATGGAATGTAGCATTATTTTCAGGGAAACACATGGCTAAAGTAGTTCCAGGCAGGTCTTGACCATATTACATGTCCATATCATTTCGCCAAATGATTTAAATTATTTCATAGGTCCTTACAGCCTACAATAGCAAAAGAACCAAACCCCACAGAGACACTGAACAGGCAAATAATATAGTAAGCAACAAGATAAAAATGACAAATTATTTCCATGTTTTCACAACAAAATTACGTTTTATTATGTACAGAAAGCACATACTCTATTTCTCCCACTCTCTCTCTCTCTCACAAAGGCACACACTTGCTTTGCTTCATGGCTGCATCACCACCTCAGGTGTGCATTATTTTCTAATAATTCCTAGGTCTGTTGTCTATTATTCTTTACCTATTCAGTTTGTTAGAATATTGATATAGGACCTGTTGTTGTGAAGTAAGTTCCATTGATAATGTTCCTCCCTGTAAACCTATATGAACTTTTACAATGTCCCTCATACTAGGGCTGTCACGATTATGAAATTTGGCTGACGATTAATTGTCTAAAAATAGTCAAGTTTTTTGCGATTTAATTGTCTGTTTTAGGGCTTTGCCGATTATCACTATTAATTGTCTGTTTTTATGGCTTTCATTATATAATTGTGATTAGTTTAAGGGTTCGGTAAATAATTATGATGTTATCTTTTAATCTTTTTGAGTTATTATTTTACAGTGTAAGATTACACAGAGTATTCCAAATTCTAAGAATCGGCCAATACCGATCCAACACCAGCGCTACCTTTTTTATGTTCTACACCACTACAGAATATCAATACTGTGTTTGTGGAACTAATGGTCACTCTTTTAAACCCTTTGTTAAACGCAATTCACTAAATAATCCATTCCTCTTACAGAGAGGGGGGAAAAAAAATACATTTGAAAAAAATATATATAAGCTATGAAATTAAACTAGCTGACTGTATAATTTAGGTCAGGCAGAAACCATTATCTTGGGAAACAAAAAAAAAAAAAAAAAACTTTGTGCACTTATACAATTTAAACATGTTTATTCTGTTAACTATTTGTATTCTTACGAAATACATTCATGAAATAGATAATTCCTTCCTTAAACTTAAAGTATTATAATGGGAATATATCATCTTGGAGAGAGAGTTTTATGCTGACTGTCATAACTGAATGTGACGTGTTGTCCCTCACGTTAAGATATGGAATGGCTTCAGATGATATAGCAGGGCTCCAGATTGCGACCATTTTTTTTTCTGCCTGTGCGACTAATTTTTGTGTGTGGTCGCACTGGCGTGACCACCGCGTTGGTCAACTCATAAGCACTGCAATTTCTGTTGCATATGAGAAACCTCAAATGGCAAACAAAACTGAAAGCATAACGAAACCACGCTTAGAGAGTATACTCGCCGTGTCAGCACGAGCGCGAGGGTGCGCGCAGCAAAAATTACGCGTATATTGAGGAAACGATGGATGGTTTTCAAGCGAAAGTCAAGTAGAAGATAGCTTCTTAAACCAGAGAAGGGGAACATGCTGGTATTCTTGTGGGGGAAAAAAACATGCAAGCACTGTCACCGTTAGTTTTACTTTTCTTTTTGTTTTCATTTTTGAAAAACTTATCTTTGCTGTTTACCTCACATTACACTATGGAGGCTCTCTTTTATTTATTTTATTTATTTGATTCCTCAGTGTTTGCTAAACGTTCTGTAATTTATTGTACTGTAACAGTTATTTATTAACTGTAATTATCTGAAACAACCGCGGTTAGATCAAATAATCGCGATTAGACGGTTATTTAATTATCGCGACAGGCCTACCTCATACTGAAAATAACTGTATAAGATGGCAAATCTATGTAACTCTTTCTCAGTTGACTGAAAGCATAGAAAAACAGACAATCACAGTTCGAAACTTAACTGTCGTGCATTGTGGATGCAATTTGGGAGTTGTAATTTTTTTTGGTCAATTGTATTTGAGCTTTAATTTGGTCCCTCAGACCAGTATACCTAAATGGTTTTTCAGTCACACTGTAATTTTCAGTTGCAAATGTGACTGAAATGGTCACACTTGAGCTGTGTTTAGATATTTTTAAATGTAAGCTTGTTTTGTTTTGAGATATTTGTGATATGTTTGTTTTACACAAAAACACAGGCTCCATAATTAAAGTCCCATGAATGCAAGGAATGTTTTCCTCTCGCCATGAAACTAGCTGGCATGCTGTATTTTTGGGGAGGTTTTGTTACTGTTGGCTGCTTATTATCCATCCGCAGTGCCTCGTCAGAGCTGAAAATAGCCCAGCGCACAGTCATATGTGAATCATGCTGCTCTTTGGGGTCACGGTGCTCTGAGGTGGAAGGCCTTCCATGGCTCCAGGCATCGGTCTGAAAGGGTTAACTAAAAAAACGACCAGTTCTCCAGCAGTGACACAAGTGCAGCTGCATCATTGTAATGTTAAAGTTGAACAAAGAACAGGCTCTGCGATTTGTCACAGTGCGTCTGCGAACTCCTTTAGATAATGGGTCATAAAATGTCACTAAACTATTCCAAGAACAATATGTGATTGTTCATGGACGTCTTAGAGGTTTTTGCAGAGGTTAGAGTTGTTGCCATTTGCATTGAAGGCTGTCCAGTGCTGATGGAGGGTACAGTTGAATTGGATCCTGTGGCTTGAGGTTGGTGGCCGCAGCATCTCATCTTATTGTGTGTTTACAACAAATGCGAGGCCCAAGCTGCACTGAAAAAAAAAAAAGTATTTTGAATTTACTTAATTTTAATGTGTACATCGGTCCCACATGATCAGAATGTGTTCTGCTGACATAATTGTCCTCTTTTTCTCAGTGACTTATTGCTTACCAAACCAAAATATTTCATTCACACCAAGCCGACTTCAAAGAACTAGCGGCGACGAAAGCTGACGGTGTTGTCGCCTCACGTCGGCAGCGTCGGACCAAAAAGCTGCGCTCAAACACACCACACAGACTACACCTGACGGCAAACTAACACGTGCGTTCTGCGCATGCGTGAGAGGAATTAACTGTCTATATCAGCAGCTATCAATAGTATATATTCGTCATTCAAAAGCAGAAACTGAAACAAAGATATACGAGACAAACGCAGATATACGAATTGTAAACAAAGCAGTGCTTGCTTACCATTTTGAATATCAGTAACGTTGATAACTTTATCATTTAAAAAAACAAGGCGGCTCATGTTATGAAAACATTGCGTATTAGAAGATTGGGAAAAAGATCACGTAAAAACATTTAAACAGCACTTCGGTTGTAAGCCTTCATTTAGTGATTGTTTTCAACAATTTTGCTTATTCTCGGGCCACCTCGACTCGTTTCGCTAAACTGCACCAATAAGAGCTCTCAAGGCGGCAAACGGCCACGCTTATCGACGCCGATTCAACATGTTGATGACATGAATCGGGCAAGCATGAATCGGGCAAACTGCCGCCGACGAGTGGAACACACCAAACAAACTAGCCCAACCGTCGCTCACCGTCAGCCCGACGTTGGCCGACCATCGGCTTGGTGTGTCCCTGCCTTTAGACTACTTGTCTAAATCATGTTGATTCAAGATATTATTTGTCATTACTGATTCATTACCCAAATGCACTGTGTGCTGTTAAAGGAATTTCATTGTGTCAATGGTACCAACTTGATTTCTTAATACTAATATTAATCAAAGGTATTATGCAACTCTAAAGCAATTTCATTATGTCTCTGGTACCAGAGTTGTGTAAACCTAACTTGCTTTATTAAATTCTACATGTACTGTAGGCGTGTTCAAATGTGTGAATACAAAATCTAAATTCTAAAAATGCATACTGGCATTGACAAAGGCAAAAAGCAAGTGTTAGTATTTAAATTGTGTTGTATTGAGTTGTCCATTTACAAATGGAGGACTGAGCACAGTTGCCATTAATTGATTACACAGAAGAATAAAAAAAAAAAAACACTTAATTTTGCATCAGCAGCATATTCAAACTCAAATACATAATGTAAGAACAGCAAGACATTTATAAACCTACTATTAACTGTTGTCAGTGTCGATTAAGAACAGCAAAGACATTTGTAAAAATATTAATGGTCACAGTAGACTTAAAAGTGCATATACAAAATAGTAAACTATTAGAACAAACAGTGCATTCTGAAGTAAAAATCTAAACACTTAAGTAATCCAAACACGGCACAAAGTGAACAAGTTAAAATGGAGCAAGAGCTTGTTACAGTTCACTGCCAAGGTTAACCATGCATCTTAAAGGGATAGTTCACCCAGAAATTACAATTCTGTCATTAATTACTCACCCTTCATGCTGGTCCAGTTGGAGTTACAGATGGTAGAAACGGCTCGTGGCTGCAGCTCTCTCTCGTAGCAGAAGCGTTTTGTGTAGTTGAGTCTGACTGTTTGGTAATAATCGGTTCAAAAACAAGTTGAAACCGAAGTGACTGCCGCTAACAGAAGGACTATATTGTAAATTTAAGTATTTAATATTCTATTTATATTTATATTTCTTCTCAATATATTATAAATATTTTATCCGTGAAGAAATATCCTTGTGAGAGCCGGGTGCAGGAGCACCACATTTCACCGTCTCTACGCCACCTGCAGCGAAATCGCCCGCGTTTTGCCTCTCTCTCTAAATATATCTCATTAAAAATGAGCTAGGAAAAAAGTAACTAAAGTTAGACATTTGTGAATGGCGCGTCCCGTGTGGAAGGGCAATTCACACTGTCAGCAAAGTTTCAATGTACAGACAATCTGTAGAAAATAAACACAACATTTACTTTTATGAAAAATACGTTAACTTTACCTCCTTTTAAAAAGGCCTACTGACTGTTGGCCACCGGTTGTTGACGCTTAATGATAATCTAGCAGAGTGTTAAAGTGTTGGTAATTGACCATTGTAATTGTTATACACTACGAAAACTGTTATCTAGTGGAAATATCGCCTATTTGAAAACAAATATAAAACAATTTACTGAACTTTTCAGTAAATCGTTGTTCATCTGAGATGAGGCGACTGCTGGCTTAGCTGCTGAATCTTCCACATTTTTTGGCAGCTCGATTCAATTTCTCCTTTTACAGCAGTTTGTCATCCCTCTCAGTGATGCAATACCGCCACCATCTGCGCCGGAGTGCCCCGGTTGTGTCAAAACCCAATTAGATTGATTTCTGTTTTAGATTCGATCAACGTGAGAAATGTGTACATACAACACTCAATATGAACAATTGAAATCTACTTGATTAAAGCATGTTCACAACAGAAACATAAATTAATTATGTTGTACATGTTTCATTTTTGCAATTTCAAAGACCTGCTATGTTCATTTTTTTCAGTGTGCTCCGCCGTCTCACAGATGCAGCTGCTTCATACACCATGTTGCTCAATGGGTGCGGCTCCACTAGGTCTATTGTTTGGGGGCTTTTCTGTAGCTTTTGTGGCCCACTGTAAAACAGGGGTGGGATGTGGGGGATGGATAGATGGACCCCCTGTTGTGATCTGGCAGTGAGCGTGGAGAGTTT
The DNA here is from genome assembly GCA_018155175.1 of Sinocyclocheilus anophthalmus. Taxonomy (NCBI): domain Eukaryota; kingdom Metazoa; phylum Chordata; class Actinopteri; order Cypriniformes; family Cyprinidae; genus Sinocyclocheilus; species Sinocyclocheilus anophthalmus. Next base: position 78,844 of record JADLZN010001898.1, on the reverse strand, counting down.
CACCCTCAAGCCTCTTTGTTCCACTTTACTATGGACACAAATGCGCCACCAACAATAACGTCCCAAATTTTCAACTGGAAGCTGGTCATTCGCAAACTGTGTTTCTCGTCACAACATAATCAATATAGATTTGGAATATATTTTGGTGGGATAGATACAAATGCAGTACAGTGATATGCTGTAAAATCTAGTTAAAATGATCTATATATGTAATATAGTATTGGCTATCAAAATCATTTATGTTTCTGTAATGGTTAATAGTCTAGTATGTGACTAGTATGTGTAAGCTCTTTAGTCACAGTAGTGTTGCTAATGCTAAAATATAATTATTGTTGGGATTTAATGGATTCAAAGATGGATAGCACAAAAGTTTCATCAAAAGCCTTTGGGAACAACTAGAAAGTATTGGAAAGTCAGTAACAACAGAGGCTGTGGAAAAGTACATATAAACAATGCCAGCAAGAATGCAAGCTGTTATAAAGGCCAAAGGAGGCCATACAAAATAAAAATATTGGTTATTATGTGTGAATAAAGACTATTTAGGATAGTTGTTTCAGTTATTTGCCTAATAAATTACAATCATTTTTTTTTATTTTAAACAATTTTTTGACCGATTCATAAAATATTTGACAGGTGGTCTAATAAATGTATATATTGAACACAAGGAAGAATATTTCTGCGTAAGAAGAATAATCTGAATTTATTATTTTTTATTTTTTTTTGCTAAATCAAAAATCCATATGTGACCCTGGACCACAAAACCATTCTTAAGTTTCATGGGTATGTTTGTAGCAATAGCCAAAAATACATTGTATGGGTCAAAATTATCGATTTTTCTTTTAAGCCAAAAATCATTAGAATATTAAGTAAAGATCATGTTCCATGAAGATATTTTCTAAATATATCAAAACTTCATTTTTTTTATTAGTAATATGCATTAAGGACTTCATTTGGACAACTTTAAAGGTGATTTTCTCAATATTTAGATTTTTTTTGCACCCTCAGATTCCAGATTTTCAAATAGTTGTATCTCTGCCAAATCTTGTCCTATCCTAACAAACCATACATCAATGGAAATCTTATTTATTCAGCTTTCAGATGATGCACACATCTCAATTTAAAAAAATTGACCCTTATGAATGGTTTTGTGGTCCAGGATCACATGTTTTCAAATATTGTACATTTTTCTCTATTGCATTCTGTTTTGATGCAGACTTGTTCCCTGTATTGTTTGAAGTTTAATGGTGACTTGCAACAAACTGCTTGTGAAATGAAAATATGCACATGACTTGCAGTTTGTAAAATGTACAGAATATAGAGTATACCTTTAAAATGTAAGTTATGCACTGCTTTAAACACCATTAATTGCTCTTGAGAGATATTTTCTTCAATCTGTCAGCACCTGACGTGGCAACCAGCTCATATTAAAGTATACTTTATGAGCCTCTTTGAAGCATTTAAAAGCATTCCCATGCTGGGGGCGAGTCAGGTCGTCATTTGTTGGTTTTTTTTTTATATATATATATATATATTATATTATTTACCATTTTGAAGCTTGTAAAAGGTTATGCTGGGACTTCCAAACATTTTTGATTGACTCAAACTGATTTGATCTATTTCACCCAGTCATCCGTTAAAACATGGGGCCAGTTGCATAAACTTAGCCAACATGTTAAGGCTGCGTCTTAAGAACCAGTTTGACCAACTAGCAGTTGCCAAGGGGTAATCAGCCTTACTTTTCAATTAAAATTAGACCAGTCTACCTTTTTATGTAACTGACTTTAAAAAGTTATGAAACCCTCTATCTTGCGGTAAATCACTCGCATATGTGACTAACTCTTAACTCTGGGCGACTAAATGATGTCTAATATTAGTCAATGGCTAATAAATTCTCAGATTTTATATTCGCCAGTGTGTGATTTGGAGGCTAAGTATAAGTTTAGCACAGATATATTTTCACTCGCCGAACACTCTCTGACTGAGTGCTTCAGAGTTTCACTCTCCATCAAGCAATCTGTGATATCTTTTAGTTCATCTGAATGGATGCGCAGCGCACCTGTATTTGACGTACCATAAACTAGTGTGAAGGCGCATGACTCGCCGTCGCTTTGTCTCTCACACACGCAGAGAGAGAGAGAATTGAAGCGCTACATGTAAACAATATTCTTTGATATATTTTCCTGTCAAATAGCAGCGTTCCTTTTGTAATTCTTTAGCTTTTAAGAACTGCCGGGTTTTCCGGTAGTGGGCGGAGCTAATGCGCAAACGGCATTCTCATTGGCTGGCGCTCATCTATTATGTCCCTGTTTTGATTTCAGCAAATCAGTTCGACCGAAAGCACACAACCTGATTAATATTCATGAATTAATCCTTAGTTCGTTTTATATTGTTCTTATTAGTAGAATTCTATCATTATCTTATCAGTATTTTTTGTTTTTTTCCCAATTTTTTTTTTTTTTTTTTTACAGAAACCCTGTTAAAACTTAAGTTCAGTTAAATGACTAATATGCCTTCATACATGGTTAGCAAGTTTTAATTCTAATACAAAGTCTATCATTAAAATACTTGATGATAATATATAATGCTTGACTAACTGCATGTTAAGAAGTTTTACTTTCAATATTTAAACTGTGCCATTTAACAACATATATATATATATATTATTATATATATATATATGTAGGTGTATATAGCAGTCTGGCGAGTAAACTAAAAAAATGTACTACCCAATGGCGATTCAAATTGCCAAGGTGTCCGTTGAGGGTTGTATGACCAGCTTTGACGAAAAAAAATTTGGTGACTAACTCTTTAAGACTACTCTAAACAGTTTATGCAACCGGCCCATGGTTAGGAAGAAGTCTCAATTTGTGGAAATGATCATACTAATAAATCACAACATTTAAGCACATTTTTAGATGATTCCAATATTCATGTTCATGTACAAACATTAATTTGGATTTTAAGTACTTTGTATATATTGGCTAGTTCTATAACAGTCTCACCCAGCATGCCTATTTAGTCTGGGTTATTACAGGACATATGTGGGGCGTGAAATTTTGGCTTTCCGTTTGCATATGTGAACTGTTTGTGACCTCCGGTGTTTTTTAGAACGGTGTTATGTGCATGAGTCCTGTGCTTGTCATATGAATAGACACTGAATTTTAAACACCATAATGCATCGGGCTATGTTTTACAGATATAAACCACCTTCCTCTCTCGGCTGTGTTTTTCCATTGTTGCACACTAGTGTAGTAACCATGACCCAGTTTCCACTCCCTCTTGAGCACACGTGATAGAGATGTGGGTAATTTGGAAATCACAGATTAGAGGAGAGAAAGGGTGAATTGGGAAGCGAGAAATAAGCACACTGGGAAATTGACTGCATTTAAACACTGCAATGCTGTGGTTTGTCTCAAGCCACCAGACTAGTGTTCACACACAATGTGCTTTGTAGTGAAATCAATTCGTATTGCAATTCAGATCATGTATGCATATCTGTGACGGCTAATTTTATTACTTCATTTAAGCAGAAATGATATAGAATAGTCCTGAAACTATACTTTTTGTTAGTCATGTGATGTTGCCTCTTCTTACATTCTTGACTTGAATCATGTATGATTTATTTATAACAAACTGCATATGACGGCTGTCTGAGTAATGAATGTTTGATGGGGTGTGTTTCACATAGACTGTAACAAACATGCAATTTGAACATTTTACTGTGGCATTCAGTTTAGTTTGGACATCACATACTATGTATATGTATATGTGTTATTATATCTATATATAATATATATATATATATATATATATTCTATATATATATATATATACACACAAAAGGTCAGAGTATTAGTAGTGCTGCTTTCTAACTTTTCAAACTTCGGGTAGCAGAGTTTAAGGGCAATGTATCCTGTGAACCGGCCATAGCCCACCACCATGTTAGTGTTGCCATGGAGCGGAAGGGGGGGGGGGGCACCCGGGCCCGGTGTAAAAATGAAAATTAATGTAAAAATTAAGAATAACAAGGGCTCTGACAAAAACTGCCTTCCCTGGTGTTGGTTGAGTGTAGTACTTCCACAGTAAACTCCTGTTTTTTGGCAAACAAAGGGTTCACCATTCAAATTAAAACATGGAAGAAATAGCGTATTGTGTGATTATTCTTTTAAACAAAAGTTGTAATAATTTTTGTAGTAGTCGGGGGTTAAAGCAAAAAAAAAAAAAGTTTTGACTGAATTTTTCCACAGCCATACCTGTCACACACCCAGTTTAAGAGCAGTGTTTTTCTTGTAATCAAGAGCGCTTGTCCTCCTAATTAAAAAAAATAAAGGAGCAACCTTCCCTGATCTGATCAAAATTAGCCTTCCTAATATGAGGTGAAATGATTTACAGGGGCATTTTCTTTTTACCTTTGCAATGGCATCATTTTCATGTCAAATTAAAAAATGTGTTTATAAGCTTTTTAAAATGTCTATTTAAAACAATATAATAAGAAGTAGAATAAGACAAATAAGTTACAAATCATATGAAATAAGTATTAATAAAAAAATAATTTGTACAGAGGTGGAACAGAAGAACACAAAAATGGCTTGTAGGTACATTCAGATGTTTAATGAGGCTCAGAGGTAATTAAATTAATAAATTCATGTGGAGATTAATGTTTTAAATAAAATTGAATATATTGAATACAGAAAGATTAAATGATTTAAATAACTGACAATTATACCTAAAAATGAAACTGAAACCACCAGCAGGTGGTGGCAAATCACTGATTTTATCACTGAATCATTGATTAGTTTGAACGGCTGATTCATTCAGGAATGAAGCAAGTGACTGTCTTTATGAATGGGTAATCATGAATCACTGACTCACTAGATTCGTACAAAAACGCACTTTCATTGAATGAATGAAACTCAGCTGTGTCTTTATTTGGAACTATTTTCATTGATGAAATAAAGCAAAATCAGGCAGTACTTGTTTACTGAAATGTTGTATTGAATCAATATCACATTTGCAAACTCCCTAAATAACTATTAAAAGCGGTCACTCTCCTTATCACGATCTGTGGACACACAGAAAATGAGAGCGTGCAAGTGAGTTCTCAAGACTCAAAAGCACGTGCAAATGATAAGTTCCATCATCGGTCATCACGTTAGAAGCGCAGAACCTGCGGGAATGAGTAGAATTATTATTAATAGCCGCAATCCTGCGCCTGAAATTCAAGACCTGCTCTGTATTCTCTGCTAATAACCTGACTGTGAATGATGCGAGCGGCGTTATGTTGTCAGTGAGAAGCTGCAGCCGTGGCAGGGATGATTTTTGGTGTGCCACAGGGTAGAACAACGCGCTACTTGTTTCTTTCCCCCTCATTTTTTCCAATTGACGGAAATCCGTCATGGCGACGGAAAACTTTCATCCCCGAGTAGTATTATGTACATTATACTGCACCACCGTAATATATTTTTGATCATTTCTTTAAGCTAACCCGAACTTATATTTTGACGGGTTGCCATGAGGAACTTGTTTCTGTAGGTCTATGTTAATGATAGTTTAACTCCAATGAAACTGTCAAATGTTCATGAAGTGACTCTCAGAGCAGTTCTGGAGATGTTGTTCATGTATTTGTTCTCATGTAGTGATACAACAGAAGCTGAAATCACCGCGAGCGTCGGACACTTTGTATGTGTAGAAAACAACACTGTGTGTCTGTGCCATTTACATACACAGAGACACGCAGAACATGCTGGATTCATGCTGATGCGTGATCACTGAAGCAGCTCCAGTTAGCAAGCGCTTTCGGAGTGAGTGAATTCGGCTTTGATTGGTCTGACTCGTGACTCCCAACAAACCAGATGGGTGGTGGCCGGAGACTGCTTTAGGCCACAGAGTGGTGAGTTCTGACAGGCTGCATCAGAGCCAAATAGCGCGTTTCAAAATTAAGTTATTTTATTGGCGAATCGGTTTTGAAAACTACTGATACCGATAATCATAAAAATGCGCCGATAATCGGTCAACCCCTACTACTTACACAGTAGGCTACATTTCTGTCTTGCATTAAATAATAACAAAGGTATTGATTAAAAGTTTAAAGTCCAGATGTTGACTCTGATGTTGCGGGAGCCGGGATCAAAATGGGTCTTTGAAAGTAATGATATGCTGCAGATAATGATTGTATGCGTTACATTATTCCTGTAGGTGGCGAACAGTGAGTGTTAAATGTATTTGATGTCTGAATCATTAATTCAAGAGATTCAAAACGAAACAAGACTTCATTCATCTTCATTCATTTAAAATGATTTTTTTTTAACATAATTAGGCTAATTCGTTTAAATTAATATTTTTAAATAGACTAATTTACTATAACATTAATAAAACATTTAGTCAGAAACTTTTGTTTTCGGAATCGTTGGAAGAATCATAGCTTAAAATTACATATGTTAATATACTGTATGTGGCAATGAACTAATACCATTAGTAGGTAATATATTTATTTTTATAGGTAATATTACTACTGCTTCTAATACTAAAATTAGTTCATTATTTTTGTTTTCTTTGCGCACAAAGTATTCTCATAACTTTGTAAAATTACAGTTGAACCACTAATGTCACATGGACTATTTTTGCATCGTGTAAGGACCCTTGCTGTCTATGGGAGGGTCAGAGAGCTCTCGGAATGCATCAAAAATATCTTAATTTGTGTTCCGAAGATGAACGAAGGTCTTACAGGTTTGGAATGACATGAGGGAGATTAATTGACAGAATTTTCATTTTTGGGTGAACTATCCCTTTAAAGCCCAATGTATGGGGGGAAAACAACACGGCGAGTTCTTGCCAAGACTGCTAAACGGTTGTCAAAATGAGTATTTCTCATGCAATATTAAGTCTACTTTAATTTATTAATTGAGCAAACAACTTTATAGCTAATAAGTAATGGATCCCTCAGCTTACTTGGGGTATGAGCCAAAAATAATGCATGTTTTATTTTTTCTGCACATTTTTCTTTTAACAGACAAAATGAAAGGTGCAAGCAAATCTTATAGATGTAGCAACTAGGGATGTCACGAGAACTGATCGCTATAAACCTTTAAAATCCTGCCGGGACTTTTCCTCGGTAGCGTAAGTACCGATGGAACTGAGGGTAGCGACTAGCGAGGCTGCAGTTCTTCTGGAACTGACGGGGGGCAGGCAGAACATATGCCTGGAAGTGTTTCAGTCGGTCCTCAAAGGGTTAAGAAGAAGAAAAATCACACAGAAGAACTACTCGTGGAAGACAACAACTATATATGAATATGATTGTGTGAGATTTAAATGAGCACGCAGCTCTGAAAGCACGAGTGCTGCGCATGATCACACACGCACGCACACACATACATAGTTATTGACTGTATTGACAACTTACCGCTTGTTCATTCGTTGTGTTACTGTCTGTGGATTATCCTGATCAACATTAGTGGCTAATATCTACTGGTTTAGATAATGTTGTTTGTTAATGGATTTAAAAAATATTTTCGGCCTGCCAGTATGTCAGTGATTTAGAACTACGGCCAATGCCTTGCCTGTGTGTTGTGTGTGTGTGTGTTGTGTGTGTGGTGTGTGTGTTATTTGAGGGTCAAGTGCCACTAATGTTGTGTTTTTGTAATTTTAAATAAAAGGGTTAATGTTTAAGTATTATTGCTGTTTTGTTTCCCTGTGGGATCGACTTCCACTCATCAGAAGAATCAGAATGAGCTTTATTGCCAGGTATGTTTACACAGACGCGCGAATTTGTTTAGTGACAGAAGCTCACACCAGATGCCCAACAGAATGACAGTGACAAGATAATAAAAAGAATAATATAAAAATAGACCATGTACAATATAGACAATTTTGTATGTACAGGTATGATATGTGCAAATTTGAAATGTCAAATAAGTAGGTGGTAATCATGTATATAGTGTTGAGGTGCTTCGTTCGTTTGTGATTCCCATGATTATTGTTAGGTGGTCATGAGATGGATGCCTGAGGAAATAAACGTTCATGTGGGTCTGAGGCCGTTCTGAGTGCTTGATTGATAGCGTCGACCAGATTGGCACAACAGTTCCAAGGGGAGTGTGTCTGAGATGTGAGGGTGTCCAGAGTGATTTTGCTAGCTTTTGCTCACTCTGGCTGAGTACGTTCTTTGATCGAGAAGGGAGCGGTTGTTTTGATACAAAGTGATTCTGCGCTCCCCTCAGCAGTTCCGGACTATACTCTGCAATAGTCTTCTTGCGAGTCAGATTTGGTAGCGAGCTGAAACCAGACAGTTATAGAAAATACAGAGGACGGATTCAATTGGCGAGACGAGTAGAACGTTTCAGCAGCTATTGAGGCCAGGTTGAACTTCATAAAGCTGGCGAAAGAAGAATAAGGAAGTACAACCTCTGCTGGGACTTTTTAACAATGGAGTCTATGTGAGTATCCCACTTCAGGTCCTGAGAGATTGTAGTGCACAGGAACCTGAATAACTCCACTGCAGCCACAGTGCTGTCCATAATGGTGAGTGAAGGGAGAGCAGGGGGGTTCCTCCTGAATTCCACTATCATCTCCACCGTTTTTAGAGTGTGATGATCAAGGTGTTAAGATGCACCATGACGCCAGCCCCTCTTTAACCTCCTGTCTGTAAGCGACTCGTAACCTAATCCCCCCCCGGCTGAATGAGGCCGATGCGTGTGGTGTCGTCTGCAAACTTCAGGAACTTGACAGAGGGGTCTTTAGATGTGCAGTCATTTGTGTAGAGGGAGAAGAGCAGTGGGGAGAGAAGGCAGCGCCACCCTGGGGGCGCAGTGCTCGATCGATAAGGGTGCTGGCTTGAAGTTCTTCCAGCTTATTGCTGCGTGCATGTTGTCAGGCAGCCTGTTGATCAACTGACAGACGGAGATAGGGCACGGATGCAGCGGAGTTCATTTGAGCTGCGAGGGAGTTGGGCTGTTGTGGATGATGGATGATGAAATGCCGAGCTGAAGTCCACAAAAAGATACCTCACTAAGTCCCTGCGTCTGTCTAGATGTGCAGGTATGTTGAACTGTATCCCATGTTGCCTGTATCATCCACAGACCTGTTTGCACACTCTGTAGGTAACTGTCAGAGTCCAGTGATGTCCTTCAGATAAGCTAAAACCAGTCTTTCAAATGATTTCATTGCCACAGACGTTAGAGCCACAGGTCTGTAGTCATAAAGTCCAGTAATTTTGGGTTTCTTTGGGATGGGGATGATGGTGGAGCGTTTGAAGAATGAGGGGACTTCGAACTGCTCCAGTGATCTGTTGAAGATCTGTGTGCAGATTGGGGCCAGCTGGTTCCGGACAGGCTTGGATGTCACACCGTCTGGCGCCTGGCTGTTTTACTTCTCTTGTCTTTATGAAGACTGCCGCACGTAATCTTCACTGCTGCGCTGGGTGAGGGGGGAGAGGGGGAAAGGGCGGGGGCAGGAGGCTGTGTAATGTGTTTTTTTCGAACACTGCACAATAAAACCTCGTCAGAATCGTCCTCTGCCATTGTTGATTCTCCACAGTGCATGAGGGGCTGGTGATTGTAATTGGTATGTTCTACGTCTTTCGGACTTTCCACATGACAGCACAGGATCACGCGAAAATAATGGTTTTCTTTAGCCTTTCCAGTGGAATTCCTTTTGTCACTCTGATCTCCTTTTCCAGTGTGTATTTGGCTTGTTTATACAAGACATTGCCCCCCTTCCTCTGAGCATCTTCTTTGGCCTAACGGAGCTGTCTTGAGTTTTGGAGTGAACTATGGTTTGTCATTGTTGTAAGTTAAGCGAGTCCTGCGGCGAATGCCACATGTCTTCACAGAAAACTAGCATATACGATGCTCTAACAGGCTATGCCGACGCTTGTCCAGATCGGTGCAGCAGCTTTCAAAAACACTCAATCAGTGGAAGCTTGTGACTATCCTGCTATGTGTCATTAGTCCATAGCGTTTTACGAGTCCTAATACAGTTTAGCTGATAGTTTATGCATGGTAGGTCGGTATTTAAGATTTACACTAAACGGTGTCAGAGAGCCACAAAGCTGCCTGTAGCCGGAGGAGGGTGGGATGCATCCTTTATTGTGGCTTCTGTAAACAGTGATCCAATCATATTACGTCTTCTGGATGGGACATCGTACATGCTGGTTGTCATTTTGCCGCTTCGGCGCCCGCCTTTGCCTCTCTCATTACAGTCCCCACGAATGATTTAACAGAGTCTGGGTGTGTGGTTGATCATGATCATGTGAGTTTCTGTCAAGCTGAGCTCCGTGTGCTTGCAAAGCGATGTAAACACGGGGGCGACATGAATCTGAGCACAGCACACTCCGCTGGTGCGACACTAGCAACGGCATATTGCCGTTAACAACGAGCCTTCTAATGGCGATCACCACATCTTCTTTAACGCCTGGACCATCTGCTACCCCCACCTTTCGTGCCCCCCCCCCCCCCCCTTGTAATAAAAACGCGGTCCACGCGCTTGTCGGCGAATTTCGCCCCCTGTGGATTCTGCCCGTCGCCGGTCTGCTCTAACCCGCCTGCACAGCCGGGCCCCAGTGTAGTACGTGGTCCGCGCGATTGTGTCATTCAGGCCAGTAGTCTTCCATGAAACCCCGCAAGCAGCAGCGTTTTGCCCCATTTGCTCTCCTTGGCAACATTTGCACTCTTGTTTTTCCTGAGAGCAGACGTTTGCTTCATCTTTGTTGGGCTAGACGAGCGGTCGATTCGCCAGACAGATGGGATGCTAGGCAATAGGCAGTGTATCGCAATCCGCCACTGACACTCTGAGCTGCTCACGTAGTCATGTACGGGCGGCTACTCTTCACCCCATCTGCCGACGTTCCTGAGATAAGGCGAGGGGACTGAAGAGATCCGTGCCGCTTGCCTTCTCGCCAGAGCGACTAACCACGATTCAGCCAAACGTCTATCTCCCGAATCATAATCGCGACAAGGTACATCGCGTAGAAGATTTTGTGGTGGACTGTTCTGCCCCGAAGGTGACAAGCAAAACATAGAGTTCAATCTATCAGCCCTGGTAAATATTATCATTGTCACGAGATGCTAGTAATGTACCCGACTTGAGACGACAGCAAAGCCAAACTGGAAAAACACTGGATCTACAAACGAGCCAGAGAGCCATGATGAGGCGGAGTGGTTGTGACTGAGCACCCTCTTACTACTCATGCGGGGGGTTTTATTTTTTCGGGGATATCAGTACTTGACCACTAATAGGTGCAAAAAGTGTCAACTTGGTATTGTGACATCCCTAGTAGCAACTTGGCAACAGCATAAAAATCGCACTAAAAGCTTTAGGAAGTACATATCAATGCCCTGGAATTGTGGCAGCGTGTTTTTCACAGGAAAACATCATTAATGTTTTCAGAAAGTGTACAAATCTAGTAATGCATTTAAAAAAAATGTTCTCTGTGTGCCACTGTAGCAGGAAAGCCTCTCTGACAGATGCTTCTTTTGTGTTGTGACAGGCGGTGAACTGTAAGGGCCAGCACAGCATCTCCTACACGCTGTCCAGAAACCAGACGGTGGTGGTGGAGTACAGCCATGACAAAGACACAGACATGTTCCAGGTACTGTTTCCCAAAAACAAAAAACACTTTGAAATCTCTTCTCCTCTTGTGTCCACAGTTAAGCATAATTCAGTTTCTGCCTGTTGACTTTCTCTATACTTTGAGGTATGATTTCCACCAGAGCTGATCAAGATCTGTGATATGGGACAGATTTATTAACTCCCCCTGTCACGTGCTCAGATACAGTGTTGCGTATGTGTTTTTTTTTTGGACTACGCATGAGGGAAAGAGTCATACGAATTGAAGCAAATGGGAAGGAAAGCAAAAACGGGAACCAGCAGCAACCCACAGGGACAAAACAGAAACTGTCTCTATAAAAAGGAAATAAAGTGGAGACCGTTGCATCTTTATTTCAGTACAAGTATTTATAAACAGGATTTAGTGCAGTGAGCGCACCTCTATTCTTGGGAATTTCCACCCCACTTTTAAAATTAAATTAGGCTCTTCCCTATGCGCTCTGCGTTCCTAATGATACCAAATACGTTAGAAACAGAAGGTAGCTGATAATATCAGCTTGGTCTAATAAACCCATACAAAACATTTTACTGATTAAAAGCTGCTTTAAACACAAATTTTGAGATGCTCACACACCAAAATGGAGCAAGCACGATTGTTGACTGTTTGACTGTTGGGTGAAAAATAGAAGATATGACGTTGATAGAAGAAGAATTCTATTTATGAGAACAGTATTTTTGAACCGCCTTCTCATTGAAGTGACGAACAGAACATTTGTTTACCACAATCGGGCGCGTTACCAACGCATGAATCGTGCCTAAAACTTTAACAGTACTGTAGCTTTGCAGGTAAGTTTCTTGAAAATGCATGTGCAAACAAAAATCTGATTATTACAATTAATGGCAAAATAATTGTTTGGAAACTGATATTTCCTACTGACACACTACAGCAAAAGATAGAATAACTGACTTAAAACCATTTTTTAGCTGGTGAGAATACTAGCGTTCTAATCATTTTGGCCACCACTGTAACTTTATAGTAATATAATATAAATCTTTATATAAGAATATTAGTTTTCTCCTAACATTGTTCTTACTGTCATGACCTGGAATATAACTTATTAGATAGTTGTAAGAGATGGCTGAGAAACTTTAACTTTTCTTTTGTATGTTAGATTGGACGATCAACGGAGGGCCCTATTGACTTTGTGGTGACTGACACCGTGTCAGGCGGAGGGGAGAGTGAAGACACACCCATCACTCAAAGCACCATCTCCCGCTTTGCCTGCCGGGTGGTGTGTGAACGTAACCCGCCCTACACGGCACGTATCTACGCTGCAGGCTTCGATTCTTCCAAGAATATATTTCTCGGAGTAAGTGCGATTTCTTGCCTGGTCTTGAAATGGAATTGTCTGTGGGATGCATTTCTCATCAGAGTTACAAGAAACTCTATTAAGCTTTCATTTATATATACTTATGTATGTGGTGTCTGGGGAAGTATCCACTTCTGCTGATTCAGTGGAACTGATCTAAACTTACCTGGTAAATATAGGTGTGTCCAGCTAACTGGAATGAGTCACCCCATGTGTAACTAAAAAGAGAGTGCAGCGCATTCATTTTTGTTTATGTATAGTAATTAAGTCTCTCTGTAGGAGAAAGCAGCCAAATGGAAGAATCCAGATGGTCACATGGACGGGCTGACAACCAATGGTGTGCTAGTCATGCACCCGCGAGGCGGGTTCACAGAGGAGTCCAAGCCTGGTGTGTGGAGGGAGATATCAGTGTGTGGAGATGTTTACACACTGAGAGAAACACGGTCTGCTCAAACTCGAGGCAAACTGGTTAGTACGTCAGCTGCATCTGCTCAGTTTAGTTCACGGTGTAGTCAATTATCAATTCACTCACAATTCCTTTTACAAGTTGTGATATACAATCAAGCTCAAATTGCAGAAACCATATAGACTTAATTATCTGAACTGCAGATCAGAATTAGGGGTTCAGTCCAGGGTCAGGAGGTTTCTTGAATCTCGTTGAGGTTCTAGACTATATAGATGGAAAGTTACTAGTGTAGCAGTGAAGATTCTGGGATAGCAAGGTGTACTGGTTCAAATCATGGTAAGGATGACTCTTGAACTGAAGATTAAAGAGGACCCTACCATGACCTGACTAGGACACTCTACTCTCACTTATGTACTCTAGAACTAGAGTCAAGTTGTTTACTTTTAAGTACCTATGTATATTATGTCTTGTTTGTTTCTCTGTGTTTAGTTTGCAAATTCATAGTTACATTTGCCTGCTATGGACCTTTTTCACATTTCAGGGTTTCTTAGCAGCGGAAGGCATTAACATGCAACCTGTATCTGGATGTTGTCCACATACACATTGAAAAGACAAGTGTAAACGTGCTTCTGATCGGAATTTTATCGGATCAGCGTGTCCTGGTCCAGAGGTAGTCGAGGACACATTGTGATTGGATCTCAGTGTAATTAGGTAAACCAAAACGTCAATCCAGCCATGTGTTGAGCTATTTTGGGTTCGACGAGACGTCGACATCACGCAAAAGCCACACCCTCTCTCCGATCGGTCTGAAGTAACCAGAGCGTAGTGAGCCTGCTACCATTTATTTTGATTGTAAAATGCTCCCGTGACAGACCCTGTTTCAAAAGAAAAACCACCACTTCAGGTCGACTTATTTAAATATTGCACGGGAAATACAAATCTGATCGGTTATCCAGCTCGAGAAGTCATCTGATGTTGCCAAGTGTAAACACGCCGTGTCCTGATTGACTGATGATCCGATCTGCTTGATCAGATCACGGTGATCGCATGGTAATGCCAAGTGTAAACGCAGCCAAATATATTTTGTTCCCATTTGCTCAAAATAACTACATTGTTAACATTATATAACTAGTGTTTTCACGACTTTCAAAAAGATTTAAAAAAAAACACAACAACAAAAAAAAATGGAGTCTGATAACGGCAGTCAGCGACGGAAAAAAACAATGTCAAATTCACCTTAACTCCCATAGACTCTGCATTAGAAACACCCTCACAGCAGTGTAAACTAGTTTTTTGTAATTTAATGCAAAGGTAATATAATACAAAGTAAAGTCTTATAAATGTGCATGCATTTAAAAAATGAAAATATAAAAAAAACTTTGCAGGATTTGCCATGCTGATGATTCAATGTGCTGTCGCAGTCTGTGAAAAGGGTCCATATTTAATTTTGGTAACACTTTACTTAAATCCTTTATGTATTATAGTAGTAGTTATTATAGTAGTTTTAATGCATTATGCACCTTATTATGCATTGTTCAGTCTCATTAATAATTGTAACCACAGTTAATACATTATAACACTTATAAATTCATTGTTACACTATGCATTTTAAATTTGGTAATAATTTATATTACCTCAAGATATAATGTATTACAAGGCACATTAAAATTATTCATAATGCATCATACCCTTTAATAACCCTTTGTAATGCATTATGCATAAAAGCTTCAAGTAAAGTGGCACCTTATTTTTTGGGGGTAAATTAATTTCTTTATTTTTTTAAGTGTGAAATGTTTGACAGCTAAAAAGAAAGCAAAGCAGTTACTTAGTTTGGCTACTTAGCCCTACAGTATGTTTGAGTCTTTGAACCTCTAGCTCCTCCTGGAGGACAAATGTGCTTCTGCATGCATTGTTACCATACCATCAATTTTAAATACCACAACAGCTGTTTTGCTAATAAACATACTGCTAAAAGTAAATATTAACATATGTAACCAATATCCTTGAGGTTTAATATATTTCTCATTTAAACAAAAGTTTACAGTATCAGAAACTGAAAAACAATATCCATTCATTCATCAAACAGCTTGTGCTCTGTATGATTGCAGAGCTGGTGCTATGGGCAATTTAGTGTCTCCAGTTCACCTCTGCATGTTATGAGGATTGTGGGGTAAACTGGACCCATATGAAACCTACGCAGACACAGGGAGAACATGCAATCACCGATAGAATGACTTAAGAACCCTGTCAGTGGAAAAGCACTGTGCATTTTCGCTGCATGAAAGGGGACACATACAAAGATTGATTTAACTTTCTGGTGGAGAATTGCTGACACTGTCTATGGCGGGCTCATTGAGAAATGTTACAACGTTGCAATAAATTGCTCTGCTGGTCTAAGTGTATAAAACTGTGCACAAGAGAGAGACACAAACTGCTGATTCACTTACGCTCTTGCACATTAAGTTTCAGTATCTTTCCAGCAGAAACAGAAGACAGTACTGGCAGTTTATATGACAACTGTCGATATACTAGAATCACTCCCAGTACCGTGAAAGTGCTGCATGAGAGGCCTCCTGTGTTGGAGTCGAGATTTTGAAGTCCAAAAAAGTGCATCCGTCCATCATAAAAAGTGTTCCACCCGGCTCCGGGGGGAGGGGGGGTTAATAAAGGCCTTCTGATGCGAATCGCTGCGTTTGTGTAAGAAAAATATCCATATTTAAAACTTCCTAAACCGTAATCTCTGGATTCCACTCTTATTCAAATCCTCCTATTTTCCTTTACCCCTCCTCGCTTTGTACTCCTAATTCATGACCGGTGTTTGTTTTGCTCTCTCTTCATGCATTTCTGCGTTCGTCACTTCTCACCAGAGCTTACGCTACACCTACGTCATCCGCTGGAACGCTACTCTCTCATGAACGTGTGTACAACAGTTAGCAGAAGCTAGAAACGACAGTTTATAAAGTTTTCAAACATGGATATTTATCTTATACAAACGCATCGTTTCACTTTAGAAGGCCTTTATTAACCCCCCGGAGCCGTGTGGAACACTTATGATGGACGGAGGGCACTTTTTTGGGCTTCAAAATCTTGACCATCATTCATTGCCACAAACCTGGACTGGCCATTTGTCCAAGGCGTTTTCCCGCCTAAGGCCTCCAGTTTTCCCACAACCCAACATGGGACATATGTTTCGGAAAATGGATGTACAGACCACCTGTATTGAATGCACTGCACTGTTTGTTTTATGCTCAGGTGGAGAGTGAGAGTAACGTACTCCAGGATGGCTCTCTGGTTGACCTGTGCGGAGCCACGTTACTCTGGCGCACAGCCGATGGCCTTTTCCACACCCCCACTCAGAAGCACCTAGAGGCTTTGCGCCAGGAGCTCAACGCAGCCCGGCCTCAGTGCCCCGTGGGACTCAACACCCTGGCCTTTCCCAGCATGCAACGCTGCAGCCGTGCCCTGACCAGTGTCTCCACCCAGGAGGACAAGCAGCCCTGGGTCTATCTTGCTTGTGGCCACGTTCACGGCTACCACGACTGGGGCCACCGTTCTGAACGAGACGCCAATGCTCAAAGAGAGTGTCCCATGTGCAGAACCGTGGGCCCCTACGTGCCACTCTGGCTCGGATGCGAACCAGCCTTTTACGTAGATACTGGCGCACCAACACACGCCTTAGTACCTTGCGGCCACGTGTGCTCTGAAAAGTCAGCCCGCTATTGGGCGGAGATTCCTTTACCGCACGGCACCCACGCTTTCCATGCCGCCTGCCCCTTCTGCTCTACCCAACTCAATCTGGCGCAAAAGTGGGCGAAGCTTATCTTTCAGGAGCCTGTAGACTGAGAGTGTAAAGGAGGCGGACAGTGGATTTTTGCGTAATTGAAGCAGAATCCAGTATGCAGAAGGACAATTTGTTGAAGGTGTGACCGCAAGCTGTGAAACTGCCCTTGAAATGCTTATGCTGGAGAGCAGGTTCTTGCTCATGAACATGGTGATAGTTGGCAAATGACAGGTGTCCATCATGATTTCCTCGGTTATTTTGTCTACCGGCCTACAAAATGTCAATTCACACCAGCATTACCACATCACTCAGGAGATTTAATTCATTTCTATACCTGGCTTTAGACCCGAGGTGCTTTGTTTGGTTCTCTCTTGATCAACCTTCCTGTGGAGTTTTGTTGCTTTAAATTATCCTTCCGATGCTTTCCAAAGAACTTTACTGAACTTTAGATTTGGAACTATACTGTGCAGGATGGTCGGAGCCCCAGGACCAGGACTGAACATCAATATTTTATTATGTGGGAACTCCCAAATGTCAGGATCCCATATCCCAAACTCCACTGTAGGCTTCTACAAGGATCCACTTGTTGGAGCAGTGATTTGGGAACTGCAATACTAAAATGGTTGTTTCCAAAGATGAAAAAAATGGTGATTCTGTTTCTACTTTACATGAAGTGCTACCAACATAACACTCCTAAAGGAATACTAATCAGCCACAGTGGAAGCTTTTGGATCGTGCATTATGGAATTGGAGTGATTTGTCATTTTAGCCTAGTCCTCTGTTCTCCAATGATCTCAAGTATTTGGAAACCAACACATATTTTGTTTTTCTTTCTGTCTCAAAAGTTAAGGATTTTAAGGTATTTTTATTCATACCGGGGTAACCGGTAGCAAGATTAACAAAGGATGTAGCCAAATATTTCTAGAACTGGCTATAGAGTTAGTAACTTAAATAATTCCTAGTGTTATTTTTTTCCACCTTGAAAACTGTGTCCCAGATATTTTAGTACTGCATATTGCTTGCCACTTGTTCATTTTTCCACATGTTGATATTGGTATACAATCAAAGTAGATGTGAAAATAGTTGACTATTCTGCAGTCGGCATCTAGACTTCTCCTAAATGTGGAAAATGAGATTGAAAACAATGATGGTGGAGGTTTATGGCGTAAAGGAGCTATGAAGCAGTGATCGCTTTGGTCAAAATTCTTCCTGTTTCAACTGTTTTATAAGATTATGAGATTAAAATGACTTTTATTCCACTATTTTCTTAAAATTTATACAGAGATGGTTTCTTATGCCTAAAGACATTTTTACGGGGATGTGAAGAAGATATTTTAGGCATACTGAAGGGGTATTTTTTTAAACGCTTGCATTTACAGAGGCTTTTTACTCACTGAAAATATTTTACTACACAATAGCCCATGTACAGTTTGTTTTAAAACAGATACTAATATATTTATTCAAATATGTACTTTACTGTGTGGTAGGTGTCTGTATGAATGTATCAGGCTGAACAGCAACATCTGGTCACCACTCATTTATAAGTGCATGCTGCGTCTGGATACTTAACCTGTGAACACTCAGTAGTCATATTTCTTTTATTGATGCTCAAGCCTTTGATCCTTTATCTGGTTATGCTTGTGTTTGCAGAATAACCCAATGTTCCTCCCGCACTTCATGTTAAATTCAGACCTAATATGAAATGTTAAAGGAACACTGTAAAAGGAAATCACATTGGATTTGATTAGTTAATTAATGAAATATTCTGTTCTCTCTTAACACCTTGTGTGATTATACAGACATATAGAGGGCTGTTCTGTAGTGTTTTCTTGAAACATAACATATCATTGTGAAATGTTCACACCAAAAGCAAAATGAACTCTGGATGGGGAGTATATTTACTTAAGCAAAGCTACTGTTCATTAACAATGATGCTGATGTGGGGCTCATCCATGTGGTGTTAACTAAAATAAGGCTTTTTTTTTTTTTAAAGCACCAAAAAGGATTTTGTGAAAAAGCTACTTTGTATTTTGTCATGTTGAATTCCAGGGAGCACAATTCATGTGTAAACTATTGTATATTTCAGTTGTGCAAAATTAGGCACAATAAACATTACACTACAGAGCGTTTAGTGTTTTAATTGCAGCTTTGCACACCAAGACAACAGTGTCAAAAAAATAAGCTGTTCACTACAAGTAGAGAGTTTAACACTTGAACCTTGTGAAAGATCAACCTCCACAAGAATAAAACACTCAATATATTAGCCATTTTCTTTCTTTTTTTTTTTTTTCAGAATTCAAGAAAAAGTTCTTTGCCATTAATTGTAATTAATTAAAACACAAACTATTTTGTGCTCCATGGTATGCTTGGTAAAAAAAAGTGTGTGTAAATGAAGGTTATTTCACTCTCATTACACTCAAAAGATTTAGTTTAATGATGTCTTCTAGACATTTATGTACTGGATAATGCATAATGCATCTGTTACTTTTATTACTTCTGAGTTATGTTTACATTTTCTCAATGTCCATTCAAAGCAGAATTGTTTTTCATGTTTCAAGCATGAATAATCAAACTAACTCCTTTTTGTTCCACTGGGGGAAAAAAAAGTCTTGTGGGCTTGGAGCAACATGAAGGTTGAGTGGATGTTGACTATTTTCATTTTTGAATGAACTTGGCCAGGGCTGTCCAAACTCGGTCTTGGAGGGCTGGTGTCCTGCAGAGTTTAGCTCCAACCCTAATTAAACGCACCTAAACCAGCTAATCAAGCTCTTACTAGGCATAGAAACTTTCGGTCAGGTGTGTTGCGGCAAGTTGGAAATAGTAGAACTTAAAAAAACAAAAACAAATTTAACTTCCAAGTGGCTACCACTGTCCATACATACATGCTAATGTTAATTTCAGGCCTATAAAGAGTGTCTGTGTGCTTCCTCTTTCTTCAGTTGCTCTTGCATTACATCATCAAACCCATTATAAAGTTGAAAGTTCAAAATTCAGTTCTCAACAAAATTATGAACTTTTTTTTGTTTTGAAGATAACTCTGATAAGATTGTCCTAACTACAAACAAATCTCCCACTGAGATCTGATGTTGTGAGAGATGAAATTAACAATTTGGTAAAGATTATTAAAATTAAGATTATTAAAGATGATTAGAAATGCTAACATCTTCCACATCACTCGTTCCCATTTTTTTTTGAAGTTACTGTTTATTATTATGCCAGCCGCACAGGTGCTGTAATCATATTTACTGAACTTGAAATATTGACACTAACCATCTTTTCATGAACTGCAGAAACATTATGAATGTATTTAACGATCACTGCGTTTAAGAATAAATCAATTAATTGATCGTCTTTTTTTTTAGTACAATTTTCACATTTTTACCGCAAGTTATATTTGTAATTTTTTCAATAATACAATGAATTTAAGAAAGGAGCAGTGCACCTTTCATGAAGTTAAGCCATTCTGATTATAATAACCTGACTCTGTTTTTTAAAACATACTAAACTAAAAATAAAGTGCGTACTAATTTAAAATGCATAACATAAGTTGAACACTAGAGATAAAAAAAAGTACCCAATTTAACGAAATTTTTGCTTGCGCTTTAATATAATTTTTTTTAGCTGTTAATTTCTAAAAGCATTTAAGCAATGGCTCATCTGCAGCTGTGCATGCTTCCTGTTTAAAACTCACTGTGAATCTGAAAAATGACGGAGTGAAAGGGCTTCGAATAATGGCAACCGCATTATCCATCAAACAGGGATGACATATTCGTCCCTTTCATACGCGCTCTCTCTGCATATAAAAGGATTTAGATTTTGAGCATGCCATTTAGCTGCTTTGAAAGGGAAGATCAGTGGGATGCCATGACTGCTAATTAACATTTCCTCCTGTAGATGCTGGGGAGATGGGATGTGTGTCGGTCCCACTCTACGCTGACAGTCAGCGTAGGAAAGGTGACAGAAAGCTCGTTGGGAAATCTCTGCTTGGCTTGCCCCCCATTTAAGAGGGTTTATTAAAAATGACATAACGTCTGCATTTGTGATGAAGCTTACGGCTTGTCTTTTGTGGTTCCTGTGGAGCGTTATTTTGTATTCTCAAGTGTGATGTAATATTAGATGCCTGAAAAGGCCACCTCACCACACAGAGGATGCCTGTCACAAATGGTATAAATATGTGCACCTGTACTCTGTTCTCTCCTTATTTGAATTATGAAAATAAGATTACGCCTTTTAATTGCAGCTGTTACCTTTCCTGTCTTTGCAGTGATTCTGAAATGCAGTTCAGTAATCGTTTCTCCTATGAGATCTGTGCATGCACCAAAACTGCTCGAGACGTGGAAGGCTTAGCAAGGGCATATTGCATGATCGTGCTCGGAGAGAGAAAGTCTTTTTATTTGCTGCCTGCTAGCTGTCTCCTTCAGGATGCCTGCCAGCTCAGACAGTCAACTGTTGAAGGATCAAAGCCGCAGAAAATCAAGACATGTCGCCACGTTCAGCAGTGTCAAGATTGGGACATCAAACCAAAATATGAAGTGCTGAGTCCTTTAGAAAGGTGTGACAATATTAGGTTTCTTTATCAATCTTTTTGTGCTTCATCTGAAAATTGATGATAGTTACTGTGCAGTGAAGTGATCTTGTTCAAATTTGTTCATTTCTATTGTATGTTTACTGTATGTAACATGGATGTTGTAATGTTAGACTAATGCACCTTTATTGTTTTGAGAGATCTAATTGAGATTGCGAATGTGAAGCTTTTTTTGTCCTCTATTTGTTCAAAACTAATTCAGTGACTTGAATGCACCTCTTCCACAACTGTCCTGATATCATATAAAGTCAGAATAAAATTCTTGAAAAGAAAAACTACTATAATTTATAACACATCTAAAAGGTTTATAATATAATTCTATAGTCCTTTCTAATCTTTGTGTGGTATGACCACCAGTCATGTTGTCCAACCAATATTAGAGGCGAGAAAAGGAGATTATTCATAGAGAAAGACCCCAAATCCATAAGTCTCATAAATATCAGACACTGCGATTTTTTTATGATAAGGCCGTTAGTTACGGTTATAAATGTCATGTGGTCGCCACACTGTGAAAAAATATTTTTATTAAAAAATACCTTTGGGGGGAAAAAAGTATGGGTGTGTGACTCCAATGTGTTAAAATATCTTTTTTTTTTATAATTGTACTTGTGTTATTGCTGTTTACACCACATTACATTTCATTGAATTGAACGTTTGAAGACCATATGTGACACTGGACCACAAAAACCAGACAAAAGGATCATTTTAAAAATAGCAAAAATATATTGCATGGGGTCAAAATGATTGATGTTTCTTTTATGCCAAAAACCATTAGAATATTAAGATCGTGTTCCGTGAAGATATTTTGTAAATACATCAAAACGTAATTTTTGATTAGTAATATGCATGGCCAAGAACTTCGTTTGGACAACTTTAAAGGCGATTTTCTCAATATTTTGATTTTTTTTTTGCCAGATTTTCAAATAGTTGTGTCTCAGCCAAATATTGTCCTATCCTAACAAACCATACATCAATGGAAAGCTTATTTATTCAGCTTTCAGATGATGTATGAATTTAAAAAACTGACCCTTATGACTTGTTTTGTGGTCCAAGGTCACATATGAAACCTTGACCAAATAAAGAGATGAATAATGAGATTTCACGGCACACATGTTTTAGATTTTTCAAAGACCCCCCTTTTTCTTTCTTTATCATGGACACATATTGATGTCCTTTTGGATACACTACATGATCAGTCCTGACCACATGAGGTCTTTTGTGGAGCAGCAAAATATCCTGAGGGAATGCTAATGGAATTTCTATCATAATTTGGAACCAATCCTAAATGGGATAAAACAAGAATCCTCTCAGAATCAAATATGATCCTACTGGATAAACTGTACTTTTCCATTTATTATTTCAGAATGCTGCTATGCAGTGTTTGATCCCATTAGCTTCCAAATGATGACAGATGTCAATCGCAGTCCTTCAGGTGTTGACTGCTAAACTCCCGTACTCCTGCGGGGGGAAACCGGTCTAACCATGCTTTGTCTCTCCGTTTTCTCTGTCCAGCGACCCGGTGAACTGGCAAGGCGATATGTGCCACAGGTGGCTGGAGGCTGGACGCCAAATGATCAATAGGACACCTACATTCGGCGGGGTTGGTGTACTTGATATTGACCTCTTTCCCCCAGCGTGAGACCCCGAGAGATGATATGCAGATCATCGCCTGGAAATAAGAGATAGCACACGCGCGCACGCGAACACAACAAGGCGTGCGTTTGTTTCCCCTGCGCTCCTAATTTAGTCAACTTGGCAGTCGTTTTTAATCTCCCGGCAAATTGAAGCGGTAGGGGATCGTGGCAAGTGTTGGTTGCATGTTATTAATTCCTCGCTATTTCTGTCTAGCGCAATTAGTCACTGTTTGCCGCTGAAAATGTCCCATTAATTATCTACGGCCCGTAAGTGGAGCTGCGCTCGTGGCTACTGTCTGAAGGGTTTGGTCCGCATTCAGTGTCCTCACCTCTGAGAATGCTTGACGCTTTTCAAATGTCTCTTTAATTGCGTTTTAACGCGTAATCTTTGCCTCGGCGTGAAAGAGCGGCACGAGGCGTCTCAGTTTGTCTTCTGTTGTCATCTTGGATTGTTCACGAGCCGAAGGCGCAGAAGTCGCGTGCGCCGCTGTTTCAGTAAAAACCCTTTTTAAGTATATACGTGACGTCAGATTAAAGGTGTATACAGTATACAGTAACAGTGTCTTCATCTGTCACAGGAGCTGTTCCAGGTTATCTGAAAAAAACAATCTTCACTGAAGGTGAGACCGGGGCTTGTTGTCACATTAGCGGTGAGTGAGTCCAAAATCCAGTTGCAGAAATGCTTGTTTTCTCTGTTATAGCTATGTTATTATCTATGTAACGCCTAATAGAACATTTAATTTGTGAATTTTAGAATATTTTAACCTTTCATATCACACACACACACACACACCCTTATATATATATATATTTGGTTGTAACGGTGGTGTTTATAATTACATAGTATTATATATAAATAGACATAACAAATAGAACTAAAAATTCCTATTTTGTACATTATTAATATTTTACTACATAATTATACATTTCATTTGTCGTATGCCCTTTAGAATTTATTCCAAAATATAACTAACGGCAGTAACAATTTTGAACAATATCTGGAACCGTTTACAATACTGTTTCATTTCGTTAACTACTTTAGGGTAACATGAACTAAGAATCAACAATAGCCTACTACATCATCTTATTCAATTTAGTTTATTAAATTCAACATTCTAATGTAATTATTAAAATCAAAGTTGTGTTTTGTTAACATGAGTTTTTATGCACTGTGAACTACAATGAACAACTTATTGTCATCAACTAATGTAAACACAATGAATAAATCTGTAATAATCTTCATTGTTTGTTCGTGTTAGTAACTCATTAATGAACACCTATTGTAAAATGTTAACAATATTTTTTTTATTTGTGAACTGATTTCACTGTTCTTTTAATAGTCAACTTATTTCGGGTCCATCATAAGCTCTGTAACACTGCCACGGACACTAGACATATTTCCTTTCATTCCATCATGTTTGCCTGCTCCTAAAAACCGACACAGTCGCACGTTTTCAGACCATTTCAAGATTTTGTTGACATGACATCAAAGTAAGGTATCTAACTGTAAGTTGTTTACGTTACTTTATAATTAGTCTAACCTCCATCATTTCTCATTCATACCGAGAGCTCGCATTAAAAACAAAGGCGGGATTTATCACATGAATCAATCACATCCAATCTTAACCGATCATATCCAATTATAGCGCGACGGAGGCATTGCCTCCTCTCATCTCAATGAGCCTCCAGAAAAGTCACGGCATGCTTTAGGCCCAATCCCAATTCTACCCCTTAGCCCTTTCCCCTGTCTCGATTCTCTTTTGGTTGGAGGGGTAGGGGTAGGGGAAGGGCCAGACAGCCCTTCAAACGAAGATTTTTCGGGACCACACTTCAAACAAAGGGGTATGAATTATCTCAGCGTAAACCGGCTTCAGCGGCAACACGGCTGCCCGAGCGAACAAAACGACAAATGTATCATTTTTGGCATTAAAAAAGATTTTAACGAAAAGTAATAATTGTTTTATGTTACTTTCAATCGTGAGTTCATATTTATGGTCATGTTACTCAAAGAAATGTTTGCAAAAAATCGCTAAAGTTTGCTAACGTCATATCATTATAGACTGCACAATAATGCCACAACATATTTTCATGTCTGATCAGGGCGATAACCACCGTAGACATTGAGGGGGGCTAGTCCCCCAAATAATTATAAATCGCTAAACCCTTTTCTCAAATATTGCCAATTCGAGAGAGAGAGAGAAAGAGAGAGACGGAGAGATGAAAGTTGCGTGTATGCACATCTGTGCGTTTTTCTTTTTAGAGTGAGTTTACTTTAAAAACAGCAATTTTATCCTCTCGTTGCTGGAAAATATAATGTAGCGATTCAGTATTTTAAACTGTTATTAATAAAAGTCGTGGGGCAGCGTTGACAAGTATCTTTGCTCCTGGATGTGTGAGCTGCATAATCACTGATGTGTGTGTGTGTGTCAGTGCATTAATATAGAACAGTAATTAAAGGCTCTAATGCACACCAGTATAGGTGTGTGTATTGTAGGAGCTAGACGACTTAGATGCGTGTGAACGGCATGGTATGGTGTCCCAATTCTTAGGGGAATATATTCACCCCTACCCCTTGACACTCTGTTTCAAGGCACAAGGGGAAAGGGTAGGTGGAGGGGTAGGGGAAGGGGAAGGTTTATAAAATAGAATTGGGATTGGGCCTTAGGGTCTCTGTAGAAAGCCAATGGACCGAAGGGAGGCAAGCCTCCGCTGTAACTTTACCTGCGGGTGTCGCTGTT
Source organism: Sinocyclocheilus anophthalmus (assembly GCA_018155175.1). Classification (NCBI taxonomy): domain Eukaryota; kingdom Metazoa; phylum Chordata; class Actinopteri; order Cypriniformes; family Cyprinidae; genus Sinocyclocheilus; species Sinocyclocheilus anophthalmus. The sequence goes on along the minus strand of JADLZN010001898.1, from coordinate 52,792 downwards.
TGACAGCGTTACTTTATAAAAACGAGTGACTTTTATACTTTTAATGCCATATTTAGAAATATTTGCGATTTATGTTTGTAATATCGATTATTTTCTCATCCAACTTTTTGAGACCGGCCCTACTTCCTACCTCCTCGATGAACCGCCCCTGATATATAATATACACACACACACACACAACACAACACAGTTCAACATTTGAAGTGGATCCAAAAAGTTCATCAAAGTTGTATAAGACAAGATCGGGTATTGTTTTGGTTTGGTTTGAGATCTGATCTCTGCACACATCTGTCTGGAATAACATGAAGAAACAGAACAAACTGAGACCGACTCAATCCGAAGAACTGTGGCAACCGCTCCAAGAAAACATTCAAAAACCTACATGTAAAGCACGACTGTTAAAATTTAGCACTTGTGTAAATCTTGTAAAAAGGAGATGTTGTCAAAAATATGTCCAATAAATATATTTCTTTATCAATAACTTCTTTAACTAAATTAAATCACAATTTGGTGTGACCACCTTTGTGTTTTAAAGCGCTTTTGCCCTCGGTGCACTTGTGCTTTAGTTTTTCAGGGAGCTTTGCAGGGAGGTCTCTTGAAGCATCTTGGAGACATGGCACAGTTCTTCTGGATTGAGTCTGTCTCAGTTTGTTCTGTTTCTTCATGTTATTCCAGACAGACTGATGATGAAGAGATCAGATCTCTGTGTGGAGCACTGGCTGTTGTCAGACAAAAATCTCACTGGATTATTACAATTAATGGCTAAATGAATGTTTGGAAATGTAAACTGATATTTCCTACTGACACACTACAGCAAAAGAGAGAAATAACTGACTTAAAACCATTTTTTTAGCTGGTGAAAATCCTAGTGTTCTAATCATTTTGGCCACCACTGTAGATTTAGCCAAAAAATGTTTTAAGTCAAGTTGTCTAGGCCCTGTTTAATGTTGTAATTTTAAACGATTAATTAATTAAAATAATAATGATATCAAATAAATAATTAAATATTCTATTTTTCCTTTGGCTGAATAGTTTTGACTTTCATAATTGCTTTACAGATTAAATTTGGCTGAAAACACAACTTGTGTTAAACTGTATATTTTAGGCAAAAACAATAGAAATCTCATGAGAAAATATATGTTTTTTAAAGTTGTTTTTTTTCTTAAGGATCTGTATGATGTGATTCATATGGAAAAAAAGCATAAAGGTCCAGGTACAAATGAGACTGTATGAATTGAACACCAATTCTCCAAAACGTAAACAGTTACGAACTGCAAGTGTCCATTGAAATTTTCGTGGAAAAGACTTTAAGTATAACTACAGTCTTTACTTTCAGAAGAGTAAATAGTGTGACAAGCCCCATTGTCCATACAATTATTAAATATAATTCAAATAGAGCATGCATAATTAATTGTGCAATAGTGTTGTGAAAAGTATTTTGGTCACACTTTAGTTTAGGGACCGATTCTCACTATTAACTATGACTTTTGCCTCAGTAAACTCCTAATGTGTTGCTTATTAATAGTTATTAAGGTAGTTGTTAAGTTTAGGTATTGGGTCAGGTTAAGGGATCTAAAATATGTTCATGCAGAATAAGATTATAATACAGTATGTGCTTTATAAGTACTAATAAACAGCCAATATCCTAGTAATATGCATGCTAATAAGCAACTAGTTAATAGTGAGAATTGGTCCCTAAACTAAAGTGTTACCAATATTTTATATGCAAGAACAGCACCTGATATCCTTAATAATATACTGACCAAGCGTGTTTTCAATTTTATCTCAACAATACCAATTCAAATTTGGGCGAATTGCTTCTGCAAACCAATATTTTTAATTGACATCTATTTATACAGTTTCTTCCTTTCTTGTCCAATGATAAAACAAGCAGTTAGTCAGAACAGCAGTGTATTTATAGGACTAGGGCTAAAACACAAACACGTCCTCGTCATCCCCCTCCTCGCTTCCCCTCTCTAATTTGCAGCTCTATGGCAGCAGTGGCACTCTCAGCTCCACAAGAGGACAAATGACTTTAATTACAGAGTAATTGCCGAGCGTTGTGTTAATTAAATCTTGATCAGTTTAAGTAACTGGATTGCTCCCACATCGAGCCCATGCTGTGATGTGCTGTCTCACTCTCCCTCTTGACATCTTCATCCTCACACACACACACACACACACACACACACACACACTCTCCTCCAACCTGGCAGCCTCTCCACTACGTGTCTCGGTAACACAGCTCAAACCTTTTTGGTGTTTCATTCTTTTCTTGAAGTCATAACCACTTCATTTAGCCCCATCTTTTTGGTTGGGTTGCATTATGTCAAAATTTGTTTAGTTAATAATATATTAGGATTCTTACGCTAAAAACAAACATTTTTACAGCAGTTATTTATCCAGGTGAATGTTAATTCATAAATATGCTATTGTTCAATATACACAACCTTTCGAAAGTTTGAAGACCGTTTTCATGTTTTTGAAAGAAGTCTCTAATGCTCACCAAGGTTGCATTTATTTCTTCAAGAATATAGTAAAAACTGTAATATTGTGAAATATTACTGGAATTAAAAATAACTTTTCTATTTTAAAATATAATTTATTCCTGTGATGACAAAGCTGAATTTTCAGCGGCAATTATTCAGGTTACATGATACTTCAGAAATCATTCTAATATGTTGATTTAGTGCTCAAGACATTCTGCTTATTATATGTTGAAAACAGTTATGTTGCTCTTTTTTTTTGGGGGGGGGGGGGGGGGGGTGTCTGTTCTACATATTTTTAAAGGATTCGCATATTTGAAACCGAATCTTTTGAAACATTATAGATGTCTTTACTTTTGATCAATTTAATGAGTCTTTGCTGAATAAAAGTAAAAAACAAACTGTTTATAGTACATTTTTTTTATTATTTTAATTCATGCAACAATGTTGAAATGTAGTAGTAGATGTAATAATTAGCATTAACCTAGATTCTGAAAGCATTAACAATGGGAAAAAAACCTACTTAATCTCTAAATTGTATATATTTTCACAATACAAACTTTCTCAATTAAGTTAAGAAATCCTTTTGCAAGTTTTTCCCCCCCTAAAAGGTTTATTAAAGGGTTTGTTGCAATCGGCTGCAGGTCATTTGCGAAAATGCCATAACAAACATGATAGAAGCAGAATCAAGAGTGCGGCATCTACTGCAATTTTAGATACATGCATTATCTTTAGGTTCCTGTTGCTTTGGCCAAACTGAATCCTCTTATTTTAATTGGCCTCCATTAGGTGTTCTGCTCAAGGCAATTCCAAGCAGCCCTTGCTTTTGTTGTGTCTCATACTCCAGGCCCCACCAACGAATATTAATCACAATTGACCTAATCTCCGGGATTTTAATTGGAGTGCTTTGTAAACCACAAGGAGGTAAACAGAAGACAAAGGTAGCCTAAATGCACCTTGAATAGGTTGATGTGCGCAAGGATCACCTTTTTGTTTCGTGTTGGCTTTCAAGAAACCGAGATCCCAATAAACTGTATATCATTACATGCTTGTCTCAGAGATTGTAAAAAGCTTGTCTGATAGAGCTGTATGTTAATAAAATAGGGTGCAGTAATACACCGTACGCACTACATGAAAGACGTGTTGCATTTACCACTGCAATTAATCTGTTTCAGACCGAATCCTTTCATTGCTTTGCATATTTGTGTAGCTAACACAGAGGATCATGGGATTTTTCTCTACAGATTTTAAAGGGCTTTATTGAAAATCCACTTGTTTGCTAGGCTCTTGGGTTTAGATTAAAACAGACTGTTAGTGTACAGTAAGTAAGCAGATAGTAAGCAACAGGCTGGAGCTAAAAACATATTGCAATGAGTGGCGGATTTATCTGTGATTTAGGAAAACCTAATCCAGTTTTCACTGATGCACTGAGTGATTGAATTTATGTGCAGATGTCAATATGTGATGTGTTACTATTTAGCATGATAATTTCTGGTGTCTTCTCTGCACTGGCTGTAGTCAGCAGGCATTTCCCTAAAAAAAAATAAAAAAAGAGTACAGTGTAATACTTGGCATTTGTAAAAAGTATTTTGAGGTTGACAACAAAAAGGTGAATACTTAATTTATATTTCAATATTAATGATATAATAAAGTAATAAAACAAACACACATTTTAGAGATGCAAGTTAAAGGGGCAAACTAAATAAAGGAAAACTATAACTGCATTGTTTATTAGTTAAACTAAACGATGCTTAAGTGAGTGTGCAGTTATATTTTTTCTTTATTCAGTATTAATGATATAACAAATCCTTTACATAATTTGTATACACTCTGTGATTGTGTAACATATAGGGAATTTTTTATTGATTTATTTATACAAATTTTGGGGGGTATTTTTCTGTATCTTTATCCTGTTAATATTGTAAATGTTCAATAAACAGATAAATAAAAAAAAAACTTAAAAGGAAAAATTACTCATGCTTGCATTAAAATGGTAAAACAAACCCTGAGCTTCCAGAACTGCAGATTTACCCGTTACAGATTGATGCAGAATTAAGACGCACCAAGAACGACCCAGATTAACCTGTCAAAGAAAAAAAGACTAAGCCTTCCCCTTTAACATTTGAACCAAAATGAATAATTCTCACATCCTTTGCATTTGAGTTGTATGAATACTGCACTCTAATCGAATCGAATTGATATTTAAATATGAAGCATACGTTTAGCACCGCAAATGGCTGGTAAAGTATCTACTATTTTTACTGCTTATGTAACTGGCGTCAACGTTTGTCCCTTTTATTTGAAGCCGTATTGCAAAAAGTTGATTGTAAATTGAATTATGTGCGTGCTATTTCTCTTTTTGCGGCTTAGAGAGAAAACTATACATTCAAGTCTGCTGTTGTGTATTGGTTTAAGATGACAGGGGTGTGTATTATTTAGGAACATTTCTATGTTATGATTTCACGTTCATTACACATATTGTCCTGTTTCTAAAGAGCAATTCATATGCAGTATTTTGCTTTGAGGAAACAGGCTTGTGTATATATGTGCAGGACAGACAGTGTGTGTGTGTGTGTGTGTGTGTATGTGTGTGTGTGTCAGGTAGGTGGTTGAATCAGTGATTAGACAGTAGGGACGGTAGTAAGGGGGGAGCGTGGAGGATTATGAACTCGGAGGTGCTGACACATCTCTGCCTCTCAGAGCTCTCAATTTAGTCAAGGATCAGACTCACTTTAGATAGTGGAGGATTAATGATCAGTCTAGGGTGACATTTTTATGAGGGTAACCTTTCCACTCGTCAGGCACTGAAGGGTCTCGTACTACATCCACATCTCCAACTGCCAGTAGAAGGAATTTTACTGCAACTAATTGTACTGATTGTGCAAATTATAAGACAAATAACTCTGAAGAGAAAATAATAATTCAAGGTAGCTATTTAAAAGTGTGTGTAAGCATGCAGTCAGGGCAGATGTTTTAGTTTGACACTAATTTAGTTTGACTAATTAAAATAACAGATTGAAGTTTATGATTCTAGTCTAATTTTACATTTTAATTGTTTTACGTTTTTTATTTTTAAGTTTTGTCCAATGTGTTTTTAATGTAATTTTAATGATCCACATCAAGTTACAAGCTGCAGTTACTGTTATTATTAAACTATAATAAAGTAATATATGGGTGATTCTATAATTGGAGATACATTTGGCATTGCAGAAAGTTAAGAAAAAAACTTTTCACTAACAGATTTTTTTTCAGTATTTTATTGAAAACATATTTAATTTGAATAATTCAGTGCTTGCCAAACACAAGTTACTTCCTTTTTTTACTTTTAATGAAAAAACATGTCTTTATGGCATTGTTTGTCAACTCTGTTATGGACAAATTAGACAATGTGTAGAAATAACAATAAATCATAACAGGAAAACTCCTTCTTGTTTCATTAGACAAACAGTCCTTACATTCCATCACTTGAAACTGAGATAATATTTCACCTATGCATACCTTAAAAATGTAAAAAATACCTGTCTTCACAGAACCGTCCACTTGGAGCAAATATTTTTCATCTGAAAATGTATTATCTACAATATCCAGTTAAAAAAAGAAATATTATGGTGCAAAAATAAATCAATAATGTTTATTAGGATTTTAAACAACAAATGTATTGTTTTTTTGTGAAAATAGTTCATAAACAGAGTTGACCCTTTAAGTAACAGAATTGTAAAGTAACAGAATTGACAATTGTCCGATGGACTGTCAATTCTGTTAGCGCATTGTCAGCATTGTTACTCTACCTTGGTAACAGAGTTTGACGGTGACAGAATTGACAATTTTCTTTATTTTTTTTGACAAAAACTCCACTTGCTAGCATAAATGCTAAGAGCACATGGCACTAATGAAATCATGATTAAAAGACTTTTAAATAACACAAAGTGTGATCAATGAAAAAATCTGTTTTCCTTTTGATATTGTGGTAACAGATTTGACACTTTATAAAATAACTCGGTGTAACTTTTAGATTAAAATACTTTCTTAGAGAGAGTACACAGACTTTTTAGTGCTTCAGATCTTATCAGTGAGGGGAAGTGACATCATTTCCTGTATCTTGCATGGTTGTGGGAGATAATTCCACTAATTTAAAGGCAAAGTATGGTACGGTAACAGAGTTGACGCAAGATTTACAGACACACATTTTTATAAGAAAAAAGTTATTTAAAAAAAAAAAATAATGTTGTAGAATTAGGTAAATGGATCTTAGGCATTTATAAATAAAGGTGAAATATACAAACGACAGTACAAATATTTTGATTACACAATTATACATGATGGAAAAAAATGAAATCATGATTTTCAGCTATTTAAAACACTTTTTGCAAAAAATATTATATTTTTATGGACTGTAACGTCTTGTAATTCATAACAATGAGTAACACAGTATTAAAATAATTAGAAATATAACCATTTGAAAAAATCAGAAAAAAATAATGACTTCGGACACCAAATGTACCTGCAATTATAGAATCACTCGCATGTGATTATATGCCAGTTTTCTTTTGATAATGGTAATAGTAACAGTTCAAGTAACACTTTTTGTAAGGGTATGTTTATAGTAAAGAAATCATTCATCATAATAGTAGGCAGAGTTTACACATCACTAGATTATAATGGGATTAACGCCTTAAACAACTAGCCTACCTCCGCTCCGCGCACTGTGCCTGGTGGAGACTCGGGTAGGACTGCAGTCAGTCACATGTGTTTGTGTTTATATCACATGCAGCCTATCACAGAACAGCATGTTGTAATATCACATACACCGCATGACATGAAGCTTTTGCAAATATGAACTGCATGAGACCTGTTGAGATTGTTATTAATCTTTCTAAACACCTGTCTAAATCCAGCACCGCCAGTGGAACCCAAAAAATGATTTGGAACTCAAGTCACACCTGAAACATACAATATGAATCATATAACAACATATTAGACCAAGTGATGTTTATTTTAAAGTAGGATAGCTTCAGCTAAACTTTTTGTTATACAATAAATATTGGACATTTTCTGGTTGTGAAATGTACTTAAAAGTTGCTTTTGAGAAAAGATGTAATTTACAGATGCCATTTTTATTATTATATTTTGTAATTATTCGCTGCAGACATTAAAAATGGTCTGTGTGAACAAATGGGAAGGTTATTTACTGCTGGGTCAGACTAAAAGAGTGTCAGTCCCTCTCAAAGCTGTCAAGAGAACAGAAATACTAATCTCTGTGGAATGACGTCAGCGCGTTAATCAGGAGAGCGAGAGAAATACTGTACATGATGATATATGATAATGCACTGCAGAATTGGAGAAAACATGAAGCGGTCTGCGTTCGTGTCAAATGTAATGAATCATTTATAATGAAAGATTTTAATTGTTTAGGCAGCTTTTTTTATCATTTAGCAGTTTGTGGTTAATTATTATACTAAGATTTTTTTTTTTTCTGTTTTGTTAGTCCTCCAATCCTCCCATGTCATTTCTTGAAGGAACAGTTATTTAATGCTTTTAATTTGTTATGAGCAATCCCATTAATGCAAAGGTAAAGTTACTCTTGCAGGCATAGCACTACTACTGTTTTTCCCACAGAATTAAGTAAAAAAATAATAATGGGGATACAACTCTCCTAATATCATAATGAAGATTATAATACTTTAATTAAACGTGTCATTTTTTTTTATAAAGAAGGCTTTATAAGAAGGTTTTTCAACATTTTCTAACATTACATGGTTTCATATTTTACTATTATTTCTTAATAAAATGCTTGACTGACTGCATTAATATGTGAAAAACCTTTTTCTCCTGAAATCATGTGGTGCAACCAAATTGCAGAAACATGCAAAAAAAGAAAGAAAAAGGCTGTAAATGATAGCATAAAAAGGATTCCTGCAGACCCTCGTGTTTGTGTAACAAGTCTCTTAAAAGATCAGAAAAACATATCATAATTTGATATTTTAATGATTTTAAGGCATGGTTCAGGTTGTAAAATCTTCTGTGGCTCCCCAAAATCTTAATAATTCATTAATAAGTTAATTATTAACTTATAAAGTTAATAATTCATTATACTTATTAAAAATAAGTTTTTCCCTTGAACTTTATAAACAGATAATATTGTTTACAAATGATTTTGTTTACAAATGATTATTTTAAAGGTATAAAACCTTTTAAAAACCACATGAACGCAACATACATACAAAGTGCATTTGTAAGAACTTGGCACATGTGTTTTAAACTAGATTTTTATAAGGCTTTAGTTTTTTTTAGTTGTGTACTCTTATTGACCCATAGACGCATTGCTGCACAATGTTTTTAAAAAAGGTGCCCATAAACAGCCATATTCAATAATGGGGAGACAAAAATAAATGTTTTCTTCTGGGGGAGGGGGTGGGTGTGCAAACAACAAACTGCTGTTCTGTGAGCTTTACAGCACGGGCAGGGTGGCTTTTGGAGGCTTTTAGGGGGATGGGGGGCTGCAAGAAGCTGTTTGGGGCTTACGGAGAGAGAAAAAAACCCAGCCAACCCCTTAAGCGTGGCGTTTAGGGACATTGCAGGATGCCGGCGTGATAGTGCCAGCTGAATGCTCGGCAGAAATTCTCCAGGTCTCCGTCTCGCAGTCCTAATCCCTTTAGGTGTGCTGCGCCCCGGAGAGGCTGAGCGGGCCCCGGCGGGACCGCTGTTGTCTAGGAATGCGAGTGTGGAAATGATGGGGATTATGGGGGGAAAAAGGCGGCTGTGGGTGCCCGATGCTGTGCAATCACAGAGACACTTTGCTGTCCTGCGCTCAACTCCGTTTGCACCACTTTCCCCGTTTAGCCCTCCTTCTTTGGGACCAGGCTCTGTATTGGGGTCTAGAGACAGCACTGCAGTGTGTGAATGAAATTGGGATGTATAACATGAGAAATTTTGATTACAGGGAGATCCACATGCTTTGAAATGCGGTAGACCTGGCCTCACCACGTGTGTATCTATTTCTATTCTAAATGAGAGTGTGAAAGCAGAGAAAATTCAACCGCTGAAGTGTGAGGGGTCTGCACCTACAGATAGAGGACTTCCAACATGACAACGAAAACAGACGACCGCTAGTGATACGCAGGAAGTGCCAGCTAACAATTTCAAAATGTTGTGATGCACTGAACATTTCATATTGCATCAGAGAGCACAGATTATAGGATTTTACAGTGTTTAGGCAAGTATTGCATCAGGCAGCATTGCTTAGATTTATACAACAGGGCAAAAACATTTGGGATTAGTAGGCGAAAGGACTTTTTGCCTATTAATCTCTGAACTGCAGTTTAAAAAAAAATTTTTTTTGGTTTGTAGATTTCTAGATTTTGTACAGTCCTAAATTTTTGCCACCCTTAAAGCACTTTTTTTCCCCTCCCAAAACTGACTGATTTTTATGTATGTCCTGTAATGAGCTGGATTACCGCAGTCATAATATTTCTAGGCCTGGAAAAGGAATGGAAATGAATTCATATTTGAAGTCAACAATATACACTATCATTTAAAAGTAGATGATAAGTTTTTTTTTTTACATTTTTGGAAGAAGTCTCTTACGTTCACCGAGGCTGCATTTACTTTGGATTACAAACTACAGTGCATTTTATGAAAGAAATATTCCCATTTTTAAAAAGCATTATTAATAATAATAATTAATTATTCTATTTTATTCTATTTTAGAATTTCTGATGGTAAAGCTGATTTTCAGCATCATTACTCACGTACGCCAGTCTTCATTGTCACATGATCCTTCAGAAATCATTCTAATATGCTGATTTGGTGCTCAAGAAACATTTCTTATTAAAATCAATGTTGCATAATCATGTTGGTAGTTGTGCTGCTTACTACTTTTTGTGGTTTGTGTTGCTTCTTTTTATTAGAAAGTTCAAAAGAACAGTATTTACTTGAAATAGAAATCTTTTGTGGCCTTTATAAATGTCTTTGTCACTTTGATCAATTTAATGCATTGTTGCTGAATAAAAGTTTGTTAATTAATTACATGTATCTAAATGTAATAATTTTTTTAAATTATATATTTAAAATATTTATGCATTTAAATTGGCTTTAAAAATTTGATTCTTAATTGGTGGGTCATAAACCAAAATGTCAACATCCAATTGGTGTTTTGGCACCAATAGGCTACATCTGGGACTTAGTCGAAGCCATGCCAATAAATTACCATTAATTAATATAATAACACATTTAATTGCTTACTTGTATAGATATTCAATTAGAATTTTGTTGGGTCGCCACTTGATGTGAATTCTGGGTCCTTAAGCCAAACCAGCCGAGGCAATATTTGGCCATATTTCATCAACCTCTGCTTGTGTGGAGTAAACTTTACTCAGAAAACAATGTGATAATGGTCTTAACGAAGACATTTAATAAGTATAATATGTAAATCAAACAGAAATACACGCCTCGATACTGTATGTATCAATAATGCCGTGAGAGGAAACACTAATGTTCTTAAAAAGATCACAGTCACTGGTAGAGTTTTAGAGGGAGCTTTTTGCATGCGTGTGGCTCGGCGTAGAGGGAGTCACAGGCGTTTATGCCTGTGTACGGCACACAGCGACGGATGGGGCTCTGTGCATGCACCTCGAGTATGGGAAGAGTGAATAGATTTGCCTCTGTATGTGTGCGTCTGTCTGCTCGGGGATCAGGGGAGCCGTGTGCGATGGAAGAGAATGAGCGTGTCGCTTAGCTAATGTCACACTGGGAAGATTTTGCAGGTTTTGATCCGAGCAAATTAATGCAAAACCCAGTGCAAGTATTTGATTTGGGAAAACTTTCAGGAGCGGACTTGTCTCTTAATAATAATTATTGGGTTTACATTAATTTCCCTCTCTGTTTTTCTACCACAGGAGAGCTGATCACTGCTGCTTGTGAGCTGGGGGTAAGCATTAGCTGCATTGTTTAATCAATCCACTCATTAACTCTTATAAGCATTAAGCAAGTTTAATTAAGTATGGGGGGAGAAGAAAGATGATTAATTTACTTTTCAGGCCACAGGTTTTTTTATCCTCTCTTCTTTTCTGTGCACTTCTTTTTTGACTAACTTAGGACTAGAGAATGCTATAATTTGCAACCCTGTTCTTCAAATCCAATTAGACTGAATGGTTAGGCGATGGCTTTTGTAAGCTTCGCCTTATGTACGGTATAAGGCTTATTATACTCAACCCCTCTCCTTTTTGTGCATGCGTGTGTGCGCGTGTGTAAGCCGCAAAGAATGAACTAAATCGGGTTAACAGTTATAATAAGTTTTATTATTTAATAAAGTTTATTACGCCGCCGCGATCCTTTTAGGGAGGCTGTGGCGGTGTCACTATGCCAGTAATCCCTCCCTCTGTCCGTGTGGCCTGCCTGTCTGCGGCTCTCCCCAGGGTCAGAGGGCTCTCTCCGGGCCACAGGCCCTCCCTTCCTGCTCCCTTGAGCCGTGGATCTTTTCTCCTTTAAACTCCTCATCGCAGGACTGCCCCCTACCATGCGTTCTGCCTTTTTCCGGCGGGCCACACGCGCTTCCAGACCCGGCGACGCCTCTGCTTGCCTTTCCACGCTGTTGGCCTCGCAGGCATTTCACCGGTGCAGGCATTTCAGCCACACGTGTCACACGTCACTTGCGCAGTCGCACGCACCTTGCTGGCACTTCCAAGTGTGCCCTTCGCGCCCCTGCCATCTGCTTGCCATACTGTCTCTCTCTTTTTTTTGTCCTGTGTCTGTCCCCCCTCCCAAGCCTCTCTGTTCCTCTCTGCCTTGACCTGTCTTGCTTGTCTTCAAGCTGTCTTTTCGTTCTGTATTAAAGACATTTAGCAGTGTTTGGGGAAGCTACTTTGCAGCTGATTGTACTCAATTATCGCTCAATTACAGTCAAGCTGCCCTTTTGAAAAAAATAGTTAAGCTAAGTGGCTACCAATGCTAGTAGACCAAGTTCCCAGGGGATCCATATGTAACTTTAATGACCCCCAAATATAACAGTCCCTTGTAAAATTTACTTTCTTTCTTGCAATTTTGAGTTAACAACTTGCAATTCTCAACTTTTTTTCTCAGGCTGCGATAACTTTTAAATTTATGTCTTGCAATTTCAAGTTTACGCCTTGCAATTCAGACTTTTTTTCTCAGAAATTATGAGAAATTATGCAAATCTGGCTTTTTTTGCTCAAGTCTCAGTTTGTATCTTTTTTAAGCGATGCCTATTTCTGGGGCGAAATTGCAAAATGTTCATTCAATTTCCTTTTCATATTAAATGTAGTAAATGAAGAATAGATGTTTGGAAATATGGAAATATGTTTTATGATCCAGACCAAACCTTTTGTCTGCAAAATAGGCAGGTCACAAAGCCCAGATTGGCCATCAGGAGAACCCTGGTGGCTAAGCAACTGATTTGGCCTGCAGCCCTGCACATTTTCATTTATTTATTTATTATTACTTGATATTATTTCACACTAGGCACCCCTTAAAAGAGATATAAACTCTAATATTCCAAATTTGTGAAACGTAAACTCCGAATTCAGAGAAAAAATTGTCAGAATTTCAAGACATAAAGTCAGGATAGTGAGAAATAAACTCTGAATTGTGAGACAAATGTCAGAATTGCCAGATATAAACATGCAGTTCATACTTTTGTGAGATGTTGAGAAAAGCACATTTTTAAATAAGTTTAACATGGCTATTCAACTAGTGACAAACACTGCAATTGAATATCCCCCACTCCCCCCCCCCCCCCCCCCCCCCCCCCATTCAAAGGCTATATGCAAATGCTGTATGTTGCAATTATATTTTGTTTCCTAAAAATTTTTTTTCATTCTAGAGGCCTTTGCAGCCCCCTAAGGGGCCACGAACCCTAATTTGTAATCCCCTGAACTAGACAATGATTTAGTTCCTCCTGGGTTTATGTTTTTATTTGTCAATAATATATTGTTAAGTGAGTTTTTAAGTTAGTTACTTCCCGACACTGACTTATCACAGTTCACCAAACCTGACTGACAGGGACTTCAGCCTTACAAAATAGTTTGGAGGGATCAGTTGACTGGGACCCTCTTTCCTGCTTTGATCTTGAACTCACACTAGCTTTTAGACATCCACTTGTCCACCGAGTTTCCAATCCATCCCTCAAACAACCTCTTCTCGGAGACATTTCCTGCTCTTCGCTCTAGTGTTCAACGTTTCTCAGCCTGCTGTGCCTGTGTGTGTTATCAGGCCAGTAGGAGTGAGACAGCCTTTAATAGCTCTAGTCCTTATCGCTCCTTAGGGGACTTAGTGCCTAATTGCTGGGAAGGCAAGGAGACAGGAGATCAGGCTTTATGGGAGGGGGAGGACAGTGTGATGCTGTAACCCGCAAAAGTAAGGTCTGTGTTTGGAAGCTGAACTCTATGCTGATGGGTGGTGGGAGAAGGGGGGGTTACTAGATTCTATTGCTGTTATCAGAGTGTTCTGCGAGTGAGTTTACAGCTGTGTTTTCCCCCAGGTGGCCCATCCTCCAGGATACCCACTCTTCACCATGTTGTCCTCTCTGATGCTCTCGCTGCTGCCTCTCAGCTCTCCGGCACGCAGTATCAGTGTCCTGTGCGCTGTCTTTGGGGCCAGGGCCAGTGGAGCCCTCTGCTTCACTGTCTGCAGGTAGGCCACTCTCAGACTGTTAAACTAAATTTATAATGGTCATTGTAAATTGTAAAGCATTCCAGGTTGACTTTATTTTATTTACTTTATTTTGCTTTTTTTCATCTAATATTTTGAATGTTATTTTATATTATATTTCTACTCATTACTTTAGGAATATATAGATATATATATATATATATAGATATATATATATATATATATATTAGGGCTGCCCCCTAATAGTTGACTAATTGTTAGTCGACCAGAAGAGGATTGGTCGACCAAAATGTTATTAGTCGCAGAAAAAAGAAATCAACAGGTGAAGTCACGCAGTCCGTGATGAACAGATCGTTAACAGCTGGTCTGTGGTAATACAGTACATCAGGCAGGACATCCAAACGCTCACCTTTCATTAATCGATCTCAAATATGGCTTATCATCTGAAATAATAAATAGCAACAAGTAAGTATTGTAAGTATTGGCCGCTCAATATAATAAAGCATGCGCTATTCAAGTGTGTGGAAGCTGACCAGTAGCACGTTCACTGCAGGACAGATGGAGAGCCGGTGCGGTCACTTGCTCTTAAAATAGTCCATCATTTTTGCCCATACAGATAAGAGTAATACATCTTTCGAATCTGTAAAGACTCTACGTTTATTTGTGTGCACTCACAATAACAACAAAACGTTGTGCTTTTGTTAAATAATGAAAGCAAACATGATGCGCTTTCTGCCATCTCGGTCTCCGTGAACTTGAGCGCGAAACTCCGTGTATACTTGCCTTACAGACATTAAAAATATATCTATAGAGAGTGAAATGTATACTTTTAAATGAACCAATTCAAATGGAAACAAATATTCTCAGATTATGTAATGCACATACATACATACAGGCGCATCCACTACTGCGGAGATGACAAGTCTGTGTCGCCGAGTTCATCTCTTAAACTGAAAACAAAGAAAACACAGTTTATCAATACATTATTAAAATGTTAACGCAGCCTCCTTACTGTTTTTCCCTGAAACATTCATAATCATTACTTCTGCCGGTGTGCTGTGGAAAGCTATGCATGTGCTTGAGCGCTTATTAGGCAATTAAAGGCTCATTATAATGATTTAAATGGTTTAGTAATAAATGTGCAATAGTTGACTAATGCTTAAAAATGAACGACTTACTATCGACCAAAAAATCTTTAGTCTGGGCCGCCCTATATACACACACACACAACACCACCCACACACACATACATAAATGCATTTGTGGTTTAAGGGGACTCTCCATATGCTAATGGTTTTTTAAACTGTACAACTGTATATTTCTATCAGCCATCACCTAAACCTCCCCCTTACAGAACTACTGGCCAATTTTGAATTTCATAAACACTATTTTGTAAGTTTTTTTAAACCTCTTGTTTTTCCGGGACACAGGAAGTGTCCCTCATAACGCATGTTTAAGTTGTAGTACCCATGTCCTTATACACATTTTTGTCCCTCATACCCTTACACACCCCCACCCACCCCACATATATATAAGATGTCATGTATATGTATATGTGTGTTTATCCACATACCTGTTCAAGTTGGGGTCAGTGAGACTTTAAATTCTTTTAATTAGTTTTATATTTATAGGGGAAACTGTTTATAATGCAAAATAAATGTGTATATGTATATATATAGATATATATATATAATATATTAGGGCTGCCAGTCGATTACAAATTTTAATCTAATTATTACAGATTTTGGATGAATTATCTAATTAAGATGCAAACTAATTGACTGTGAAAATTAAAACGCACAAAGATTATTTAAAGCTAATTTTTTTGTGTTAAATTGAAAAGTATCAGTAAAAGTACAAATTGTAGCTTTGAAATAAATCATTTATTTGATTTCACATAAATACATAAACGTGCCACACAAAGAAGCTCAGTGAGAAAGTCGCATATCTTAGTCATTACCAAAACCGCTTGTTACCAAATCTTCAAAATACCTGCCTTTTATGTTTCCACAAAAAAGTTTGAAACACATGGGTGAGTAAATGATGACAAAATAAAAATTTTTTGGTGAACTATCCCTTTAGTGTTTTTATTATTATTACTATTATTATTATTTTTTAAAAATGAAATGATACTCTAAATAAGAAAATAAATCTGCCAGCAGGTGGCGGTAAATTCCTTTATGAGTCGAATCGTTTAAACGGTTGATTCATTCAGGAATTCAGTAAACGGCTATCTTTATGAATGGGCCTTTGAATCATTGGTTCACATGATTCCTTCAAAACGCGGATTAATTCAGAAACTAAACACCACTGTGCTGCTCAGAGATGCGCAACAGTTCTGCTGTGGCTTTAAAGATAATATATTCTTTGCAAAATTTAGCAAAAACACATAATATTGTGTTTAAAATATAAAACAATATCAACTTCTCATTTACGAAACTGTTGTATAAAATCACATTTAAACTCGTGATATTCAGGAATCAGGACATAAACAGCACTTGTGTGATAGGGCTACTGCTCTCCCTGCTCGTGTGATATTGCTTATAGTATGATATTTTGAGACAAAAGAGGTGCATTTTTAGATTAAGGTTGGTGCTTCTTGCATCTGCATTTATGGAGTTGTTGCCCTGCACATTATATTTGTCAACAGTCAACTGTATGAAATATAAGATGATGTACAGGTCTGGGGGCGGAGCTAAGGGGTTAAAATAGTAATTAATTTTTTATTAATATAAATAATTTCATAACTAATTCATTAAGATTACTGCATTAAACTGACAGCTAATATAATTACATTGGGTACGGAAAGTATTCAGACCCCTTAATTTTTTCACTCTTTGTTATATTTCAGCCTTTTGCTAAAATCATTTAAGTTAATTTTTTTTCCTCATTAATTTGCACACAGCACCCCATATTGACAGAAAAACACAGAAATTGTTGTTTTTTGACATTTTTATTTGGTAGATTGTGTTATTAAAAAAAGAAAAACTTAAATATCACATGGTCCTAAGTATTCAACCCTTTGCTGTGACACTCATATATTTAACTCAGGTGTTGTCCGTTTCTTCTGATCATCCTTGAGATGGTTCTACACCTTCATTTGAGTCCAGCTGTGTTTGATTCTACTGACTGAACTTGATTAGGAAAGCCACACACCTGACCTAAGACCTTACAGCTCACAGTGCATGAAAGAGCAAATGAGAATCATGAGGTCAAGGAACTGCCTGAAGAGCTCAGAGAAAGAATTGTAGCAAGGCACAGATCTGGCCAAGGTTAAAAAAAAAAATTCTGCTGCACTTAAGATTCCTAAGAGCACAGCGGCCTCCCCCCCACATCCAAACCGTAAATGGAAACGTTTGGGAGACAGAACCCTAAGAGCTGGCCATCCGTCCAAACTGAGCTACTCGGGGTAGAAAGCCTTGGTGAGAGAGGTAAAGACAACCCAAAGATCCACTGTGGCTTAGCCTCCAGAGATGCAGGTCGGTGATGGGAGAAAGTTGTAGAATTCACCATCCCTGCGCCCTCCACACAGTCGTGGCTTTGGCAAGTGGCCCGACAAGCCTCTCCCCTCATGCAAGACACTGAAAGCCCCATTTGTTTTTTGGTTTGCTAAAAACACCTGAAGGCTCCAAGATGGTTAGAAATTAAGATTCTCTTGTCTGATGAGACCAGATAGAACGTTTTGGCCTTATTCTAAGCGGTATGGTGGCGAAACCAGGCATGCTCTCACCTGTCCTAATACAGTCCCAACAGTGAAGCTGGTGGTGGCAGCATCATGCTGTGGGTGTTTTTCAGCTGCAGGGACAGGGCGACTGGTTGCAATTGAGGGAAAGATTAATGCGGCCAAGTACAGGGATATCCTTGATGAAAACCTTCTCCAGAGTGCTCATGACCTCAGACTAGGCCGAAGGTTTACCTTCCAACAAGACAGTGACCCTAAGCACACAGCTAAAATAACGACGGAGTGGCTTCACAACAACTCTGTGACGTTTCTTGAATGGCCCAGCCAGAGCCCTGACTTAAACCCAATTGAGCTTCTCTGGAGAGACCTAAAAATGGCTGTCACCAACGTTTACCATCCAACCTGACAAAACTGGAAAGGATCTGCAAGGAGGAATGGCAGAGATCCAAATCCAGGTGTGAAAAACTTGTTGCATCTTTCCCAAAAAGATTCATGGTTGTATTAGATCAAAAGGGTGCTTCTAATAAATACTGAGCCAAGGGTCTGAATACTTAGGACCATGTGATATTTCAGGTTTTCTTTTTTAATGAATCTGCAAAAATGTCAACAATTCTGTGTTTTCCTGTCAATATAGGGTGCTGTGTGTACATTAACGAGGAAAAAAAAAATAACTTAAATGATTTTAACAAATGGCTGCAATATAACGGAGTGAAAAATTTAAGGGGGTCTGAAAACTTTCCGTACACACTTTATATATATATCTATATATATATTAGGTGTGTTGTGTGTGTGTGTATGTGTGTGTATATATATCTATGAGAATATATACTTGTATAATAGATACACCACACACCACACCGCAGTGCATAATTATTGCATGGGTATATTCTGATCATATTTTTTTTTCAAGCACATTTTACCAATTCCAAACCACATCAATCTTAATAACTACTACTAATTTTGTATTTAATCATTTATAAGTGATATATATTTGTCCATGAAGGCTGGAAGTGAAAAACTCCTTTTATTCAGGAATTATTAGGCATGTTTTCTTTTACAGATAAAATGAGCCAAAAAATTTTTTTAACTCAGACTGAAAAGTCAAAAATGATTAAATCCCCATGAGAAATATTCATAACTAATGCAATAAAGAAATTGCAAAGTTAAGACATGACCATTGGACAGCAAAATGCTCATTGGGTCAGCGGGGTCGGAAAAAAACAGGTGGAAAAGAAAAGACACGTTAACTGCAAAAGATTGAATAATTAATGTGAAGAATTAGGTGTAAAACCATCAGGAACTATTTAGTCTCCAGCGCCACCATTTTCCAGAACTGAAGTCTGAATCCTGGAGTCTCCAGAATTACAAGGTGTCTGGTTCTCAGAAACTTTGCTTGGGTAAAAAAATCCTAAAAAAATGACCCTCACTTAATAAGAATAACATGCTGAAGTATTGTGAAATACATGAAGACTTATTTTTTATAGGCTTTATCGACAGATAAGTTGTGAGTGACTCTTGAAGGACCAGCACCACATCCTCTTGTACTACTGTTTGAAGAATTTATCTTCCAGAATCTGGCAGTAAGTTTTAGGAGCTCATTTTTATTCCATCTCCTATCCTGAAAAGTCTTTCTTGCAGGATTGACTAAAAATGAACTCCTATAACTTATCTATAATGTTACTATTACCAATGCATTATTTATTTAGTATCTTTTCAGTAATGTTATGGTAGTACTCACTTCTATTCAGATTCACTATTCAGATCAATAGAAATTTGGTTCCCCCAGTGAACTAACTCCCTTATTTTATGATTAGAGTAAGATGTCCTGACATTAACTGCCATCCTAGACATGAAGTTCAGTCTGCAGAAAATTGGTCTAAACAGGCAGTATCTGCTGCATGTATTTTAATAACTACACGTGACTTTTCGCAACGCATGCCCTCACTCAGCTGAGTTTGCGAGCCAAGCTGACCAAAGATTTGGCTGCAGTTACATGTCCAATGCAACCTCTGCTCTTAAGCCTCAAAGGATTTAGATCCAATTTTGGATTACAGCAACCAAAAAAGTCATTTCCTTTGGCCCCCGCAACCCATCCTCCTGTGGCTGATGGCAATGAGGATTTTGTTGCATATACTCACACACACACACACACACACACACACACACACACACACACACACACACACACACACACACACACTCTTTCTCTTAAGTTTCAGTATATAATCTATGTTTTCAATTGAAAACATAAGCGTAATAGGTTTTGATGGTTATCTGTCCGGGCTTAGGCTGGGGTTTGGCCTCATGCATGTCTGTTGGGCTCAGATCAGTAGCTGGCAGGCTTGAGATGCCAGGACTGGGAGGAGGGAGTGTTTTAGGGGTTTCAGAGCTTCCGGCACAGTCTGGGACTCCCTTCTGGGTGCATTGGGTTCTTAGGTGCTTCGCCCGTGCCCAGTGGTAATGCCGAGGTGGCATGCCACTCCCAGTAGGAACACTACCGGACAGGCCTGTCCCCAGGCTGCTACCCTGGCACCCAACACCACTCTGAGACTGACCATTTTCTGCCCTATACGTTCTCTGCCATCTTTAGATTTAAGGAATTTCAGTGCGTGAAGGATTGAATGCCTTGCTTAATAAATATATTACTATTTCCTGTGTTTTTTTTTGTGTGCAATAATGTGGGTCAATGACATGACACTTTTTATTTCTTCTATGAAGAATTATTATAATTTTTTTAATTAAATACATTTTTGGGGGGGGCCTAAAAAATAAAAATGTTCTGATATCAAATTGAAGAAAATGCTTCAATTTAAAGGGATAGTTCACCTAAAAATGAAAATTTGTCATCATTCACTCACCCTGTAATTCTAAAACACTTGTTAAATTTAGAGAATTCACTACAGTGGTGTCCATTAGACATTTTCATTGTGAAATCTCTGATGTTCCAAGTTAAATTAGGTAGACAGACTGTTATATAATGTGTCTCACTTCCTAGACGTAGCACTCCATTTTCTTTTGATTTGTCAATTACGGATTTTTTTTTTTAAATCTCATGGTTTTCCACATATGTTTCTACTCTGCATCTGGGTAAGCGTTTGAGGATAGCTAGCATCAATAATAATCATAACTGTTGACTGAATTACAAGCTAGGAAATATTATTTTGAACTCAAGCTTTTGGTTCTTAGCATTAAAGGTGTCTTTTTGAACCCTAAAAACTAAAAATTATGACCAACAGCTGTTGATCATAAAAAACAGGAAAGTGAATTAGATGTCAATGGCGAAACACTATTTGTTTGGTATACGTACTTTCAAGTTAGACTACAAGAATAGCACAGACTAGATTTTGACTGTGATATTGTCCTTAAAAGGGGTCATGACATGAGAAGTCAAATTTGCCTTGATCTTTTGGCATATAAGAGGTATTTGTACCATTAAAACATCCTGCAAGTTTCAAACGTTCTCTTCATTATAAGCAATGCATTTATTTAATCAAGCTCCAAAATCGGCTTGTTTGGATCTGAGGTGGCATATGACATCACAGCGGCACAAACATTTGCATAAACG
Source organism: Sinocyclocheilus anophthalmus (assembly GCA_018155175.1). Taxonomy (NCBI): domain Eukaryota; kingdom Metazoa; phylum Chordata; class Actinopteri; order Cypriniformes; family Cyprinidae; genus Sinocyclocheilus; species Sinocyclocheilus anophthalmus. The sequence continues at coordinate 31,434 of JADLZN010001898.1, read as the reverse complement.
CTGCCTCCAGAGCAAGACATCCATGAATAGTCATCTTCTCACTATAGGCCCCGCCCACTGGCGTTCAGTCACTTAACGGCTGACACTTGATCACGCTGAATGCGAGTGTTGCGTCGCATCAAAACAAACAGAAATTCCAATCACTGCCGCTATCTTTTCTACACTGGATACAGTATACAGATGCACGTTCGCTTTTTGACAAAGTCCACGCGCTCGAGTCTGTCGTCAATAGGACAAATGGAGTGAAAGAATGTTTGCTTTGACGTATTTGGTTTAAACCGCTTGTTCGCATCTTTGTACAGATATCAGAAGGTTCCCAGCGCAAGGAACAAGTGGATAGTTTATTTTTAATGGCATCCTGTATCGTGTCAGAGGATTTATTGGAGCATTTTGTTTTGTAATCGAGGCACAGTGTTATGGAGAGTTCACAAAGAAACATTTGTTGAAAGATGAAGTGGTACTAACTGTAAGTATATATTTTTAATGCTTCAATATTCCCCTTTAAAAATTCCCATCACTCCTTTCATACAGTCCTAAAGTTATACGGTCCAAAGATTTTGTACATGTCCTAAAATACTGCCTAGTAAGAACACATTCGGACCATTTAACACAATGATTACTTAGCATTTTCTGTAAGTTCATGATGTCAATTACGTAATAGATGTGGCCGTGGGGTCGGCGAAGGTGACTCCACCCATCCTCCTCAGTCCTGGGTCCACCGCACCTGTGAGGGTGCACACCAGCCAAGAGCAGACGGGTCCAGTTCTGCATGCACCAGCTCATATCACAGCTGACCGGGCTCCGGTGCCCACCTGTCCCGGTGCTTTTGTGTCCATATAAGGCACTTTACCATATGGTCATAACTGCGCTTTCGTTACTGGACCCTCCACTCGCTCTTAGTCACCCCGTGGCTCTCTACGGTGAGCTGTGTTTATTAACAAGACAGTTGCTTCATGAGAGCAGTACCCATGTTAGAATGTGATAGCCTATGCAAATATGAGCACTTAAAGGGACAGTTCAACCAAAAATGAACATTCTGTAATCATTTACTCACCCTCTTTTCATTCCAAACCGGTGTGACTTTGTTTTGCAGATATTTTGTGGATTTTTGGTTACCAAATGGTTTTGGCGACCATTGACTTCTATTGTATGGATCAAAAACGCTTTCTCCGAATATTTTCCTTAATGCTCCACAGAAAAAAAAAAAGAAAGTCATACAGGAATTTTCATTTTCGAGTGAACTAGACTGTTTTCAAAAATGTTTTATTCAAGTCAATTTGTTCCGTGCCATGTTGACTTCTCTACAACGTGGATTTCAGAACTGAAGCTCAGTATATTTGTCTGTGTATTTGTTTCTGATTAGGACTAAGAAAAAAACGCTGTCGTTTCCCACGTCCCTTGGCTGCCCCCTTCTGCATACCTCTGTTGTCAGGTAAATCACCGACCCAGAAACAACAGCTCCTGGCAGCTTAAGCATATGCTTTATTAGCCAGTCTAATCTCTAAAACGCTCTGGTTTGCAGCCATTCGTTTTTGGTAAATATATCTTCTCTTTAGCTATGACACCCACCCTTTGTTTTTCATGCCAAGAACCTTTGTATCTCGAAAAAAAAATTATATTGTAGATTAAATGCAACTTAAACCCTATTGGCAGCTGCTGCTGATTACCACCGACAATAATATGGAGTCATCTTTTAGTTTGAAATAACAAACAATAATTCACTTGCAATATAAGTCAATGGAGCGGTTGTACAGTACCAGAATAAACATGGAAAATAATGATAACACTTCAGATTAGGGAACACAATTCACTATTAACTAGATGATTATATTAGCATACATATTACTAGCATATCGGCTGTTTATTATACTTATAAAGCACATATTAATACCTTATTCTCTATGACCTTATTACCTCATAAATTAAAACAAAAACAAAAAAAATACTTTATGCTTTTACATTTTCCTATGCTCTCATTATTCCTTATTGCCCTCCTGTCCTAGCTTTTACTATTTTGAACAGTGACGGAAACCTTGTGTAAATGGCACTTCTCCTGTTTATTGTCATACTATGTTGAATCGCTGTTGTATTCCTCAACTGTTAAGTCGCTTTGCATAAAAGCGTCTGCCAAATGAATAAATTTAAATGTAAATGTATTCTAGATTTTTTACACTGTTTTGAAATTATTGCCATAACATTTAAACATTATTAGTGTTAGACAACTTTACATGTCAAATAATGTTTTTATTTGAAAATAATTACGGAATATTTCACATAAAATTGAATGTGTACTGCTTTTAAACCAAACAGTGTAATCACGCCAATGACCTACGTTACATTTGCATTAGCACAAACTTTCCATATAGCTTAAGCTGTATTTAACCTGTAAGTTTCCTTTAAACATCTCCATGCACTACAGGCCTCATATTCTACAACTCAGCATGACTAATGGGACCGTTTAAAGACGTGCAGTAATATTTCCTTAACAGATGTTTAATGAAGACGTCTAAACCCTCATTACCCCATTCAGAATAGGGGAAATAGGGCCATTTCACTGTGCTATGCCATCACTTTGATTTCCCCTTGCCTGGAGGCCTAAGATTGTGTCTGTTGCATCAGAAGTCAATATTGCTATAATATTACATTTCCCAAACTGTCTCCACAGGCGGTTTTTTAATGGGAGTCATGCAAGGAGAGGATCAGCCTTTTCCAGAATGCATGCGTTCCATAGGGCCACATAATACTACAGTTGATTAATGACTTGATTAAAATAATAATACACTAGAAAATAAAATGCATATTTGTTGAATGATATACACAATTTCTTTTTGTCTATTATGTCCACATGACGTGTGTCGGTGGGGATTAAGATGGAATTGGGTGAAATTGTTGTGCCATTGGCTGTATTGTTTGAGGTGGATTGGAGTTATTAGTTTTTAACATGCACTGTCCTGTGGGGAGGGATGTCTCAACCCAGCAGAACACTGTCCATAGCTACAACACATGCACACAGTAAATCTACCAGAGATTGTATGACAGTAATACCTTGCACAGCTTCCACTGGAATTCAATTTATAGTCACTCCATAATTGCACCATCAACAAATATTATACCTTATACTCAAAATACCATGTAGCAAGAATCCCACACCATGCACAGTATCTTCACTGCATGTCTCAATCAAAACAAGACCTCACATTATCATAAGCATAAGGCCGCCTAGATAAGCAGATCAACTGGGCCATACTTAAGGTTTATATATTTTTTTAATTGTTCTTTGGGGCTTCTGTCACTTGAGATAACTGACATAAGACGCAAACTAAAAGTCCAGAATTTTTCACCAAAAAGTGTGAACACTAGTGTGAACAGCTCTGTGGCACTGGCAAAATATTTAAGTAACCTTGACTCAACCAATGGCGTGAGTTTGTATGATAGAAGAGATGGATTTGTAACCGGGAATAGTAATATACAGTTTGAATGGGGGAAAAAAATCAACCCTGAAGTGATCTGATTCCGTTGTTTAGATTCAGACCGCAACGGTGCCTATTTTTTCCCATTAATTTTCCCCCCAGATGGATTTTAAAAAAACAATTAAAGAGGTGTAAGCCATGAGTCAAACTAATCAGCTGAGGTGAATCACAACACTACATTACAACTTTGATTTGAAGCACAAAAATATTTGAAAATCGGCCAGAAAGACAAAGGTTCAAGACTTTGTACTTTGACTGTACTGAGGGAAAGAATTACAGTCCCATGAAGCATTGTGAATGACATAATCAAATAAAAAAAAAAGCTAGAGAAATGTAAAAGTATTGATTTATATGTTGATTGTATATATATAAAAACAATATATATTTAATTTATTGTAAAATATATATATACACATTTTGAGAATGTATGCAACTGGTTTGATTGCATCATTCCCGTGCTTTATAGGAAGTTGAGTGGACGTTCTTTGTGGTGTGATTTTATTGTCTCCATTCTCTGATTGGTGGAGATTTCGCTGCAGAATTTATTTTTCACCAGATGTATTTTTAACCAATATCCACTGTTATATTCAGTATTAAAAAAGCAATGTAGACCTACGGATCCAAGGCACTTCTTCCAGTTCCAAAATGTTAAAAAGCCTTTATTCAAACATGGCTCACTCTAGAAACATTAAAAATGACTAAAACACTGCACACTGGTGCATTTCGGCCATCCAGCCTTCCTCAGAGTGTGTCAAGTACAAAATTAGTCACAGGTGTAGATATAATCAGTTGCTCAGTAGAAATGGGAGAAACCAAAATACTCATTACAAGGGGGACCAATATCTCCTATATATGTATTTTTTTTTTGTATAGTGATATACTTTGCAATTTTGTAATGATTATTTTGGTTTCTCCCATTTCTACTGAGCAACTGATTATATCTACACTTGTGACTAATTTTGTACTTGACACACTCTGAGGAAGGCTGGATGGCCGAAATGCATAAGTGTGCAGTGTTCTAGTCATTTTTAATGTTTCTAGAGTGAGCAATGTTTGAATAAAGGCTTTTTAACATTTTGGAACTGGAAGAAGTGCCTTGGATCCGTAGTTTCTATAGATATAATTTTGAACCCTACCAAAGAGCACCTTCTGGGACTATTAAACGGAGGTCCTTTCAGCAAGTAGCGCTCCAAGATGTTTTCTTTGAGTTGTAAAAAAGCATATGTACAAAAGTGCGCTCCAAGGTTTTCCTTTTTAAAAGGTTTAATAATATAATATCATAAGATTAGTTCAATCCATTTCTTGACTGGGGGGGGGGTGGAGAATGGGAACGAGAATTTTACTTCTGGAAACCGACTCATCGATACTTCATTCCTAAAACTTCAGACAATTTGGATAATTAAAATTTTTAATAATTCTAATGCTATCATTCTAGTTATGCAAATTTCTTATAATAATACATTTTTGTTAAATACTTTCATGAAATTTTAATGAAATAATTTTCTGATGAACGAATCAAATTTATCACAGTTACCACAGCATATATCAGTATTCAGTTGTTAATGAAGATATTTGAAAGACTTGACAGCAAGTACATTTTTATAGTATGGACACCACCCCCCACCCCCCAAAAAATAAACATACCATTGAACATGTTTTACCAAGGTGCATTCATGCCTAAATTCAGTTACACTTTATTTTAAGGTTATTATTACAGTGTAATTACACAAAAGTACTGACTAATATTAAGTAACAACATCTATTTACTGTAGAGTGAGGTATAAGATTAGTTATTTTTAATTATTCATCATTTACTTTTATTATTGCTTTAAGAAGTAAGTACAAGTAACATGTATAGCAAGGACACTAAAATAAAATGTTACTGAAAATTTCTTATTAGAGAATTTATATATTCCTCATAGGGTTAACTGTTAAATGTTAACTGTACTAAATTAACACTAAATTACAGTGAGAGCTCTGCTTTTTATATAAGAAAGAAGTTAGATAAGCATCTTTATTTTCTCTGCAATGATGTAGTCTAGCATGTTTGCACAGTTGCAGTGTTTATTTTGGAGTCACCTATCTGTTCTGAACTGAAGTACTACAGAGACACTAACACAGCAGACAAGCCTCTGATGCTGCACGCAAGTGTCACTCTCTCGCCTTATCACTGAAGAGAGAGAGAGAGAGAGAGAAGGAGACCCAGGTGGTCCTACATGTTCTGGAATGCAGGACGTGTCACATGGCTTCCTTCAAGCAGACAGGCACTCCTAAAGAGGTTCGTGTCAAGCCCTCTCAAAGGAATAAAGACAGGAGGAGGATAACGAGCGACTGTCAGGCCGCCCCATTGAAGCGATGACGGGAGAGGATGTGATATTTCGCCTACCTCCGGATAGCACCCCTGCTCTGACCCAGCCGCGGCCCCCCAACCGCTGACGTGTGCTGGGGGTTAATTGGGACGCAGCAGGAGCAGAGTCAAGGGTGCGGGGGGTCTGCATCTTCACCGAGCCTCGTCTTCCTCAGCCCCATCCTCGAGTAGTAAAGAGGACTAGAGAGAAGCCAATATCACCAAGAATCCCCCCCGCCTGCTTTTGACAAGCTATTAGTCCGACTGCGCGCACACGCGCGGCCTCGTCTCATACGAGACGGGAGAAGAAAAGAGAGGAAAGGCAAGTAGTGTGCAAAAAAGCAGGAGAAGAGAAAAGAGAAGTAGTCAGCAAGCGCGAGTTCCTCACACACCATCCTTCCTCCTTTCTTCCATCCGTATCCTTCTCTCCGCTCCGCTTTTTTCCTGACTTACTTTGCTTTCCCTGCGAAAGCTCCATTGTTCCCCTTCCCCTAAGTCTCATCAGCCTCTTTTGTGGCCGACTATCACAGCGGCAGGCAGAGGCGCGCTGGAAACGTCTAAATGGTATCATGGTTCGTGATTAAGCGCGCGAGCTTCGGCGGTGCCGCCGCTGCTTATGAGTCAGGTCTGATAAGGCGAGGGCCCTGCTCTCTACTCAATTTCAGATACCGTTAATGGAATCTGTCTTGTGCGATTGTAATGTGAGAGCGCCTAATTTGCCATGGAGCTTGAAGCTGTCAGCGGCGAGGGATTGCGGGGTCAGGAGGGAGCTGGCAGCCGCTTGGCCCGCGGCGTGTATCTGTGCCGCTGAATAGAGCAGCTCTCCGCCTGTCACTTAGCTGATAGGCTGATGAGGACTCTAAGCCACTCGGCACAATGAAGAGAGGGCCATACTGCCTCGCTTCCCCCCTCTACCACCCCCCTTTAATTGTCAAGCTCGCTAAAATTTTTCCAAGCCAGTGTGCTGGAGACCGGGCTGAGTTTTTTTTTCTCTGCAGCTCTCTCTCTCTTGCGTCTTCCCAACTTTTTTTATTCTCCTTGCTTTCCTTCATTTCTGTCTTCTCGAGTCTCCAACAGACAAAGCTGACCTCGCTCGTTCATCCTTTTGTCCAGCGTTTCCTTTTACCTCGCACAGGCCATGTGTCCTATCTTATTCTTCCCAGCTGGAGTCCCAAGTCTTAAGTCAAGTCTCGAGTCTTTTGTCTCAAGTCAAAGTCAAGTCTTAAATTATATATGTATTGCAGGTGGATATGTACATTCAGAGATTTTCCCCCAATTATGAATTCACGAGTTAATAGATAAACAGAATTTGTTTTACATCCAGCTAAGATTTCTGAGCCTGTTTACCATTTGAAGTATGCAGTTGCATTATTCAGTCATGCTTTATGTGGTGAAATGTCTACATATAAACAATTTTGGAGCATTGTACAGTATTTGTTGATTTTGTATTTTTTTTATAAAATAACAGATAAAAATGTATTTTACAGTGCCCTCGTTACATATACTTACTATGTAATAACAGCAAATTATTCATAATTACAAGCAACTAACCCTAGCCTAACCTTATAGTAAGTAATGTTATTAATTAACATTACTCAGTACTTGTTTGTCAAAGTCAAATTTATTTATTTATTTAGCACTTTTCACATATTGATTTAAAGTAGTGTTACAGAAAATCATTAAATTAATGTTTAATATCTTCATGCCTTGTCACTTTTATCAGATTAGAGTTGGAAAATAATATAGTTTATAGTTGAGCTACATGCTACATATTATATAATTGCTTTACGTGAATTTACTGTATGGACACGGATAAAGTTGGACATACTTAGTTATATATCCAAACTTATATGAAAAGCTTTTATCTGCCCCCTAATCATCTGAATAGTACCATTGGTTTTGGACTCTGTACTGACACCTGTTGGTGTGGATGTATTCAACATTATTTTGCCATGATAAAATTAGGGCACCTTAAATTGAATAGCACAATAATTCTTCTGTACCTTTATTTTTATTTGTTATGTAATTACACGCATGATGCCAGAACTCATAACATCATCACTGTTAATTATTGATTTATTATTTTGGTCTTTCAAGCTTTTTTTAATGGTTACAGTTGGTCATTTGTTGATTTGCTGCTTCATATAGATTTTATTTTACATACCAGATGTCTAGCATAAGAGTGCTTACACACTAGCGTTTACGTTATGTCAAAAAAAACATTGAAAAACTGTATATAGTCCATCACTGTTGTCTCCTCTGTGCTCAGGGTGGCTGGTCCCAGTCCAGGGGCCGTCCTGGCAGGTGGAGTTTTTGCAGTGTCCAGGCTGGTATGGCAGTGGTCGGTCGTGGCTGAAGTCTTTTCTCTGCACAACTTGTTTGTGGGTGTCCTTTTCTCACTCTCGGCCTGCTTCCACTGTGCAGAGAGTGTTCATCACAAGAAGAAGGTACTATAGTCCAAACCATTTGGTATTTATAGGTGATACCAATCATTGTTGGTTTAAAACTGATACATCTTGGTTGTAAGATGCATATTTCTATATATATATTTGTCTTTTGTCAGTTTGCTCTGTGGGGGGCGCTCTTCTGTGGGCTGAGCCTGTGTAATCAGCACACACTGGTCTTGTATGTTGTCATCATAATTCCCTGGGCCCTCCTGCACCTCTACACACATAATGTAAGTATTGATAATCACTCAGCTTTCAACACATACTTTTTCAACATTTCACAATGATGTAAATGTCATTAATACCTTTCAAAGAGCATATTCTCTGATATTATGAACTCAAATACAGCCACATCACGTAATAAATATACAGCATTACAGAGATTATTATTCATAACCCAGTGATTTCTGAAGGTCTTCAGGTACTGGTACTTGCAATTGAAAACTCCCATATAACTGTGGTTTTGTCCAAGTGTTATGCCTATGCTGTTGTTTTGGTATGTATTAAATTTGAACACTTGGCAATGGAAGGATCTATCAATAACAAGTGACATGCATTGCCCACAGGGTTTGTCCTTCTTTGGTCTGGTGTCTTTGGGGACGTGCTTTCTGGCTGGCTTTGTGCCCTACGTCTACTTGCCCATTTCCTCCTACCTCAACAGAGCTCGCTGGAGCTGGGGAGACCAGACGTCTCTCCATGGCCTCCTCACACACCTGCTCCGAGCTGAATATGGCACCTTCAGCCTGGTACCAACAGATTCAATAGTGATTTATAATTTAAAAAACATGTTTTGAAAAATTAAATGTATGTACTCAAATGTGCGGTTATTTCCATGCTGCATTTATTTTATGAATCTAATGCACTGCATATGGAATTCTTTGGTTTCAGGCAAAGACAGATGAAAACGTGAACCTCCTAAAAATGTTATGGTGAGTGTAAGGAAATTGCGAAACAAATTAAAGGGATAGTTCATCCAAAAATGAAAATTCTGTTATTAATTAGTCACCCTCATTTCGTTCCAAACCTGCAAGACCTTCGTACATCTTTGCAACACAAATTAAGATATTTTTGAGGAAATCCAAGAGCTTTCCGACCCTGCATAGACAGCAACGTAACTACCACATTCAGGGCCCAGAAAGGCAGTAAGGACGTTGTTAAAATAGTCTGTGTGACTTCAGTGGTTCAACCGTAATTTTATGAAGCTACGAGAATTTTTGTGTGCAAAGAAAACTAAATAACAACTTTATTCAACAATTTCTTCTCTTCTGTGTCAGACTGCGCATTCACGAGAGTACCACGACTTTGTTTAAAGAATAAATCCAGTCATTTTCAGAAGGAAAAGTAGGAATTTATGTACTTAAAAATAATTTAAAACAACAAAATAAAAACATTTGCAATTCAGCATGCAAATGCTACAATGTTATAATTATTACCATTTAGATATCGAATGCCAACTATTCTGTCAATAAGGGTTGCATGGTTGTAAAATAATTGTTGATTATGTCCCTTGATACTGTAACTGCAATAATTAATTATTGTTTAATACTAAAATAATGCAATTTTATATTCAAATCATTTTGTGCAAGACAACCGCACACCATATTCTGTAGCACTTTGTTTTACAGTCATGTTCTGCATGCACAGACTGTTTGTATTATAGTAATTGTAATAATTGGGTAATAACTAGGTACTAACCCAGTACCTAACCTTAACCAGTTACCTTACATTTCCAGTACTTTTTACGTACACTGTGAGTGCATATACTGTAAAATAAATAGCAAATATTTTTGTTTGTCTTGTTTTTGTCCAAGTGTTCTTCCACTTATATTAAGTGACAGCTTTAATAAAGACTAATGACCCTGTTAATACCTCATCCATAGTTAATTCTTGTACAGTAGATCCCCCTTCCCTCCAAAACTGCAACGCTGAACCTGATAGGAATAACAAATCTGTTGTGTTGTACTGGCTTAGAAACGATCAGTGACGTTCACAGCGTCTCTGATGACACTGGTGTAACACATCATGCGAGTCTCAGGTCGTCTCCTCAGCCCACCCTCATCAAACGTTTGGGTGTCCCCAGAGAGAGAGCTTATTTTATGTCCCGCTAGCACCAATCAGCCGTTTCCCATCACCCCCCACAGCTGCCACATAGTGTGATGGACAGGTGAGATCCAGAGAGGGGAACACAACAAGCATGTCACAGCATAAACCTGCCATAAGGAGCTCAAACGCTCTCTCTCACACACACTCGCTTTCACACGACGCTTAAATAAGCTGTCAGAGAGAGATGGGTATTAAGGCTCAGGCAGGGCACTATCTCTTTCAGCAGGGAAATTGGCCATTGACTGGGTTTGAGAAACAGATAGAGAGAAGCCTGTCACAAGACTGCACTTAATGTTGAAAAAAAAAAACATTCAGACACTCACAGCACTTTCAGTTTGAGTCTCTGTCCATCACACAGACATGCACACATAGTGGATATATTGATAAGTGTGTCTGTTGTGTTTCAGGGCTCAGTGGAATCACTGTGTGAATGATCTGTCTACTCCAGTACTAGTGCTGGCACTTCTAGGCATTTTACTGTCTTTGTGGAACAGGTAAGACGTGGCTGCATGAGATCCACTGAAGTGAAGGAAAAGCACACAATCTAAAAGCTTTTCATTCATCACAGTTTAATGTAAAGAGGATACTGTAAATGTAAACACCGGATGTGTGTGGATATGTATTGTTTTTTTTGAGCTGTCAAATATGTCAATTTCTGGCTCAACTACCTGTTTGTCTGAAACCTGTTGGCAATGATCATAATTCTTGCCATTTACATTCACTTCCATTTTGCAATTTCAATTTTATTTGGTGCTGCTAGTGGCACAGATATTGAACACTTCAACTTTATTTAGACTACCATTCAAAAGTTTGACTTTGGTACAATTTTTTAAATGTTTTTGAAGTCTCTTATTCTCACTAAGGCTGCATTTATTTAATCAAAAATGTAGCAAAAACAGTACTATTGCGAAATATTACTGAAGTTTAAAATAACTTTTTTTATCATTAGCAATGTTGAAAACAGTTGTGCATTTAAAAGCACAGAATTCAAAATTATATATATTCTAATTTATAACTTAAATTTTTAAATATTTGTTTATACTTTTATTCAATTTAATGCTAATGTGAAAGTAAAAATAGAAAGCCATTGCCCTATGTTTGAATAATATATTTAATGCTAATTTAAATGTTTTAATTTCATTCAAAAAATAAAAGAAACATTTCTGGACCACTAAATCTGATTGGAGAGGTGGTGTTGAAATTTTGAAGCTTGAAATATTGCTGGTATTATATACTATTATATTGTAACATATATTTCATATTATACTTCCATTAACTTATTTGAACTAATTTGAATTCTTTAAAAAAAAGCTAATGCTAATTTAAAAGTTTTAATTTCTTTCAAAGTAAAAAAAATAAAATAAACATTTCTGGACCACTAAATCTGATTCGAGAGGTGGCATTGAAAGCTTGACATTTTATATATTGCTGATATTATGTAATATATTTTTACATATAAATTACATGTTATTCTTCCATTAACTCATTTTGTGGAAACTATTTTGACTCAATTTCGTTCTTGCAGGAAACATTATCGGCAGAGCAAAAAGCAACAATATTGTGTTTGAAATGTTAATTACTAGATATTAACTTGTTTATAGAACTATAAAGGCAATATCAATATTACAGGCAGACACAGCCATGCTAATATTCAGTACAATAGCACTTGTGCTCGTGTGATATTACTACAACTCTCTCCTATGCATACCATCATAGTTTTGCCATCATATTGTATGTAGTAAATGTAGTTTCAATGTATTCAAATGCAATATCATCATAAAACTTTTTTAATTAATGGCATATATTTGACCCCCAGACCGCGCTGTGTTTTTATCTGCTTGATTGTCACTATGGTGAGCATCTACTCCGTGCTCTTTGCCTGGAGAGCAAACCTGAATATCGAGAAGCCTCTTCTGCTGGGAGTGGTGAGTGATACAGTTCTAACAGATATGATTCTTATATGATGTAATATATTTCAAATGGACTTCAGTGAATATAGCACATGTGTGTATGTAGGTGGAGCGCTTCTGGCTGCAGGCCGATGCTGGGGTGTGTGTTCTGGCTGGTCTGGGTCTGAGCTGGGCCGTGTGTTGGCTGAATGGGCGTCTGGGCTGGGGGGCGCTGTGGAACACTGGAGCCTGGATACTCACTGCAGGCCTCATCTCACACATGATCAGCTTAAACCACAAGTAAACCATTCACACACAGTCACACAGACTGGGAGCCAGTGGATGATATGAAACTTTTCAAACATCTTTAATTCACTTTTCAAAGTTTAAGGTCACAAAAGTCTTGAAATACCTTTGAAAAAAAACTTTGAAACATGTTGCTGTTAGAAAGGCAGCAGACACTTTTATTTTTTTTTTTTTTTTTTTTTTTTTTTTTTTGTTTTTTCTCTTTTTTTTTAAGAGCAGCTTCAATGGCAATAGACATATATTTATGTTTTTCATACTGATTTATATGCTAACCAATATTGAACACCAACATTACATTTCATATAATGACACGTGTTTCTAAGGAGGGTTCATGGTTAATTTGCTCTAGGAAATTTGTCCCCTTCCCTTACCACACCCGGAAATGACCCTGTGGTATGTATATATGTTACACTCCATTCAAACGTTATATCATAGTTTTTTTTTTAAAGGAATTAATAATTTTGTTGAGCAAGGATTCATCAAAGAATCCTGTAAAACTTGATCATGTTTTCCCCAAAATATTAAGCAACGCTGTTGTCAACATTGATAAAAATAAGAAAACTTTACAGATGATTTATGAAGGATCACTGACAAAAAAACTGAAGACTGGAGTAATGACTGCTGAAATTACTTTAACATCACAGGAAAAAATGTCATTTTTTAAATATATTAAAATAGAAATGCTTATTTAAATTTTAATAATATGTGACCTGTACCACAAAAGCAGTAAAGAGTAGCAAGGGTATATTTGTAGCAATAGCCAACACAAAATCATTAGGATATTAAGTAAAGATCATATTCCATAAGGATATTTTGTACATTTCCTACTGTGAATATATCAAAACGTAATTTTTGATTAGTAATATGCATTGCTAAGAACTGCAGTTGGACAACTTTAAAGGCGATTTTCTCAATATTTAGATTTTTTTGCACCCTCAGATTTTCAAATAGTTGTATTTTGGCCAAATATCGTCCTATCCTAACAAACCATACATCAATGGAAAGCGTATTTATTCAGCTGATGATGTATAAATCTCAATTTCGAAAAAATGACCTTATGACGGTTTTGTCGGTAAGTGAGTCACCCACATATTTCACAGTAGTACTGTGTTTACTATATTTTTGGTTCAATAAATGCAGCTTATAAATAAATATGGTTAAGTACAGTTCTTTTAGGAAGTAATTAACGGTAAAACATTCCTGAGCTTTTTACAGTACATCAGTTCTGGCATTAAACATTTTTAATGTTTGGCCCAAATGATGGTTCCTCAATCAGTCAATCATATTTATTTATTTCTACTCAGAATTTTGAATACCATCAAAAGGCTACTGTTTGTATGTTTGTATAACTGACAACCATAATTTTGTGCTATTTCATGCATTGCCCCTTTTGTTTTTGTGATAACGACCAGCTGACATTATATGTTGATATTAATTTTGATTTTTAAATTTTTAAACCCATTCCATTAAATTCAATACATTTCCACCTAAAATCAGTGCTGAAAATAGAAAATAGTTTTAATAATCCGCGGACTACAGTAGTCAAAGAAATGCAGATTGGTATTATGACCGGTCTAAATACTCATTCTTTTGCAGTGGGTCTATCAGTGTGCATTACTGCATTAACATCACAGACCCGCTGAACCATCAGAGTCTGAGTTTTTTTGTATATATTTGTGGTTGATCATACAGACCATGGCAGTCACTCATTTCCTCCATGCTTCAGCAGCACACATCAAAGCAAAAGCTCTCTTGCACTCTTCTGCAGCTTTGACTCAATGCTTGATTAGCCGTCCTGACCACGCTAGTCATGCAGATTAAAGCAGCCGAGTTCTGTGCTTGATTAGACATCCTAGCCACAGCAGTCATGTAGATTAGAGCACTGAGGTTTGGTACATCGCTGCCACAAACTGTGGCGCTTTGATCAGTGGTGAGACTGACACTCTTGTCAGCGCTCATCACACCTGTCCGAGGCTGATTACAGCCGAGAGATGTTCCACCTCGTCACTGCTCACAGAGAAACAGAGCTACTGACTGCAGAATAGCTGAAAGAACGAGAATGTCACGGATCCTTACACTTTTGTGCAAACTCTTCAAAGTAAACATCACTGCTGATGTGTTTGAAGTATTTGTGAATGAATGTGCGGGTACATTCACACACGCAGCTCATAAAACCTTTATATCACTTTCATCTGGCAAACTCAGTATCAAATGCTGTCTTTGTAAAGCTGTTACAACAGACTTTTTTCACTAAAGACTTTTACACACAGGCATTATTAACCTATTGACCTTTGGGATTTTGTAGGTGCAATAATTACTGAAATCTGGTGGTAATGATCACGTACTAGGCAAGATATCATACAAACAAACAAATTAATAAATACAAAAACTAGTTACTTGGGTTAAAACCTTATAGTTGACATGTTCACCGAAGATATTATATTTAAGATCATATTTTAAGATCACATTTTAACACTTAAACAATTTGCTTTAGTACAATGGCAATATCAAATTATTTAATTTAGGAAACAATTGGTAATTTAGTTTTCTTTGCAATATTACATTAATATGTGCAATATTTTGAAGCAATTCATATTTGAATATAATGTTACAAATAATAAGTAAATCTTTCCTATAAGATACATTTTTCCTATAAAATGATCCTATAAAACGTATTTGCAGCAGCATATTTTTTGTATACGATTAAAGTTTTTATTAATATTTTTGAATTTGCTGTTTCTTTTTTACGATTTTCAGTTTTCCTTGTATTTTTTAAATAGTTTTATGTTGTTTATCTATATATATATATTATATATATATATATATATACATGTGGGTACGGAAAGTATTCAGAACCCTTTAAATGTCTCACTCTTTGTTATATTGCAGCCATTTACTAAAATCATTTAAGTATTTTTTTTTCCTCATTAATGTAAACACAACACCCCATATTGACAGAAAAACACAGAATGTTGACATTTTTGCAGATTTATTAAAAAAGAAAAACTGAAATATCACATGGTCCAAGTATTCAGACCCTTTGCTCAGTATTTAGTAGAAGCACCCTTTTGATCTAACACAGCCATGAGTCTTTTTGGGAAAGATGCAAAAAGTTTTTCACACCTGAATTTGGGGATCCTCTGCCATTCCTCATTGCAGATCCTCTCCAGTTATGTCAGGTTAGATGGTAAACGTTGGTTGACAGCCATTTTTAAGTCTCTCCAGAAATGCACAATTGATTTTAAGTCAGGGCTCTGGCTGGGCCAATCAAGAACAGTCACAGAGTTGTTGTGAAAACACTCCTTCGTTATTTTAGCTGTGTGCTTTGGGTCATTGTCTTGTTGGAAGGTAAACCTTCGGCCCAGTCTGAGGTCCTGAGAACTCTGGAGAAGGTTTCGTCCAGGATATCCCTGTACTTGACCACATTCATCTTTCCCTCGATTGCAACCAGTCGTCCTGTCCATGCAGCTGAAAAACACCCCCACAGCATGATGCTGCCACCACCATGCTTCACTGTGGGGACTGTATTGGACAGGTGATGAGCAGTGGCTGGTTTTCTCCACACATCGCTTAGAATTAAGGCCAAAAAGTTCTATATTGGTCTCATCAGACCAGAGAATCTTATTTCTCCCCATCTTGGAGTCCTTCAGGTGTTTTTTTAGCAAACTTCCATGCGGGCTTTCATGTGTCTTGCAATGAGGAGAGAGGCCTCCGTTGGGCCACTCTGCCATAAAGCCCCGAACTGGTGGAGGGCTGCAGTGATGGTTGACTTTCTAAAACTTTCTCCCATCTCCCGACTGCATATCTGGAGCTCAGCCACAGTGATCTTTAAGTTCTTCTTTACCTCTCTCACCAAGTATTTTCCCCCCTGATAGCTCAGTTTGGCCGGACAGCCAGCCCTAGGAAGGGTTCTGGTCGCCCCAAACATCTACCATTTAAGGATTATGGAGGCCACTGAGCTCTTAGGAACCTTAAGTGCAGCAGAAATTGTTTTTGTAACCTTGGCCAGATCTGTGCTTGCCACAATTCTGTCTCTGAGCTCATCAGGCAGTTCCTTTGACCTCATGATTCTCATTTGCTATGACATGCACTGTGAGCTGTAAGGTCTTATATAGACAGGTGTGTGGATTTTCTAATCAAGTCCAATCAGTATAATCACACACAGCTGGACTCAAATGAAGGTGTATAACCATCTCAAGGATGATCAGAAGAATGGACAGCACCTGAGTTAAATATATGAGTGTCACAGCAAAGGGTCTTTAATACTTAGGACCATGTGATATTTCAGTTCTTTTTTAATAAATCTGCAAAAATGTCAACAATTCTGTGTTTTTCTGTCAATATGGGGTGGTGTGTGTACATTAATGAGGAAAAAAATTAACTTAATGATTTTAGCAAATGGCTGCAATATAACAAAGAGTGAAAACTTTAAGGGGGTCTGAATACTTTCCGGACCCACTGTATATTATATATATATAATATATATATATATATATAGAAGTGCTGCTCAAACGATAAAGAGAGTAATCGCATCCAAAATAAAAGGTTTTGCTTACATATGTGTGTGTACTGTGTATATTATATATAAATACAAACACATGCATGCATATATTTTGAAAATATTTACATGTATTTACATGTGTATATTTATATTCATATAATTTATATTATATGTAAATATAAATATTTTATATATAAATATAATTTTTTTCTTAAATATATACATGCATGTGTGGGTATTTATATATACATATAAATGTACACAGTACAAACGCATACATTATGTAAACACAGACTTTTATTTTGAATGCGATTAACACGATATTGTTTGATAGCACTATTTATATATATATATATTATATATATAATATATATATATATACTATAATAATTATAATAATTATTATTATCTTATGTCATAAGGTGTGTTTTCTTTTCTCTTTACAGTTATTTTAGTACTTTAATCTAAACTTATTTCAATTTTTTATTTACTTTGAGTTTTTCATGTAATATATGTATATTTCAATTGATTTCAGCTTTATTTAAATGACCAAAAATGTTTTAATAATTTTAGTTTAATGATAATAACACTTATTTGAGGTGCTTAGCATCTAAAAATGTTAAAATCCATGCTGTATATAAATATGCAAAAAATTGTGGCCCTATTTAACCCCTACTCTGCAACTCAAGAAACACAGCACATCCTGTTTTCATTCTGTGTTTTAGAGAAGGTATTTTCAGTGTTTTGTCTGTGTGTCGACAGAGAGTGTGATCAGAGCGCTAATGACGTGGTGGACAGGTTTGCCCGTGAAGTTGTGTTGTCACTGCCAGCGAGCTCGTTGGTTCTGACTCGTGGTGATCTCCCAGGAAACACACTGCGCTACCTGCACTACTGCCAGGGTCTCCGGCCAGACCTCAGCCTAGTTGACCAGGAGGTCCGTAATCCAGCCTGACACATGTCTAATTTATTTCAGCCACAAACACGCTACTCTGTCACTGTTTCGAATGGCTTTTAAAAGCTGGCGTTTTATGATGCAGATGACGACGTATAGCTGGTATGTGGCAAAACTCCAGAAGCATTTACCTGGAGTCACGTTTCCAGGGCGCTGGTGGGATCCAATCAACACCATGGAAAAGAAAACATTCAGCATTGAGCAGTTTCTCAAGCACAATGTGCAGTAAGATACACACAGAGGTCTGTGTTCATATTCATATGCCCTCTTTATATATGCTACAAGTGACATTTAAATTATAATTTGTGCATATTTTTTATAGAACAATTTGCTGAATGCACTAGAGATAGATTGTCATCTGTTACCCCTTATACCACACTGCAAGAGCAAAGGAGATTAACCATCTATACTGCCTCCCTCCACCAGACGGCAGTATTTCCTTGGTAAAGCCCCCGGCCTCTGAGAGGGGGGCAATAAGCACTTCAGTCATTTCCCTGGGAAGCAGAACAGAGAGAATAAGAAATAAATACTTGAGAAAAAAAATCAGCAACCTGCTTGTTTTGTTAAGAGAGCCAGTTTCTATATCCCTGCCATGTGTATCCTGTGATTCAGGATCTATAATGGCTCTAACATAACAGACGGGCTTAAAAGCTTTTACTCAGTTCTACTCTAAAATACTCTACTTTAAAGATTTTTTTTGCTTCTTGCTGGATTATGCAGAGAATGAAAGTATATAGCCTATATAGGCGTTGTTTTTTTTTTTTTTTTTTTTAGGGAAAGTTACTTTTAAAAGTAATGCATTACAATATTATGTTACTTAGTTACTTTTTATGGAAAGTAATGCGTTACGTTACTTTTGCGTTACTTTTTTAATCTGGACAGGGCTTGCTTGTTTGTTTTTAAAATAAAAAAGTTCTAGTATTGGCAAATATAAAAGCCTTTTCACACCAAAAGTGAAATGAATAAGCTTCAGGCTGAAGGGAAAGAAGATTTTCGTCCGTACAGTAGAATGCAGAAGAAGAAATTTCCACACAGCAATAAAAAAAGACACACAAATGTTTGTCTAGAGTAATTTTTGCTTATTAGTATGGTTGAACTGGATCATAGAAGGTCAGAAGCAAATAGAATGGGAATAAATGGGATAAATAAATAAAGGATATGGTGTTTAAAATTTAATTATGACAGGTTTGCAGTCAAGGTGAATATTTTTATTCATTTTGAGGAATACTGAATCTGTTTTTGTTTTTGTTTTTTTTGAACTACAGTAAATCCGATTTCTCTACATGGGGGCAGGAGAGCTGTCAACCAATAACTCAAAAAAGAAAAGGAATGCGATATTTCCTGTAAATTAAAAAGTAATGTGTTACTTTACTAGTTACTTGAAAAAAGTAATCTGATTACGTAACTCGCGTTACTTGTAATGCGTTACCCCCCAACACTGTATATAGGTAATAATTTTATTTGGTTTCCATGGGGAGTTTTTTTTAAACATGTTGTTCAGTAGCAAACAGAAGCAAAACTATCTAAAGCAGCACTTTATAATAATGTTCATTTGTAACATTATAACATAACATTATTATAACACAATATATATATTATTATATTATAACACAAGATTTATGTACCTTTTAATAATAAATATATAGGAATCTTTACTTAGTTTTCTATTTGAATGTAAAACATAATGAATGTTATTATGAAGATGTACACATTCATTTTAAACTGTACACTGATGCTCAGTCTTTCCTCTGGGTTTGTCTACAGCAGGCCCGTGTTTGCATGTATTGGCCTAACTGAGGGTGACCCCAGCTGGGAGAGGAGTTTCTCTTGTTGGCCCTGGGGCGTCTGTGAGCAGTTAGTACCTGTCAAAACCCCATTTGACCCTGAAAAATGGGCCCAAAAAACACTTGACCTTTACACTTGGAGCCATCCACATGACAGGTAGCACGATTACTTGTGTTTGTGGTTTACTTAGGAAGTGACATATTGCCTGAATACTTTTTGGTAATATGTGGAATTTAATGTTTCAAGCTGAAATGAACATTAGGCTAACAGATTTGTTATTTTCATGCAAATTATGATTAGAGGGCCAAAGTATTGATATATAAAGGCTTGTTTCTTGCACAATACTGTTATGACCTTAAAACACTTTTACAACAGTGCATGATTTGTAAACAAATACATTTTGATGTTTGCATCACATAACCAGCTCCATATGTACAGCATTTCTGATGCAGTAAACTTGCTTGATAGCTCACCTGGTGTAGCATTGCTCTGAATCACGATTCACGACACTCCACAAAAGAGCACTAGATAGGGTTTAGTGCAGGGGGTACATTTTTTAAGCTTCATATGCACCACTGACTGGATGTTTAGTTTCTTTGAAAATTGAACACGCTATTTTGCACCAGTCACTGGACATTTTACTTTGAAAGTGCAGTGAAACATGCCTCAAGCTGCGCAGTATCATTTTGCAAACATGCACCCACAGGCATGTTTTTTTCATGACACTACTAGGCAGTTAAATAAACCCACATGACATGGAGAAAAAAATTATATCACTTATAACACCCCTTGTGGACGTGTCACTTAAAAGTGCAGCACAATGTACCTGGATCAGTGCATTCCAGGTTTTGTAGATATCTAAGCAATGGAAATTTTCATGGTAATGTGATATATACCATGGTGCTAATTTGACAAATCTTGTATAATTTTATCTGCTGTATTTTTGTGTTTATTTGGTTTTATTTTGTGTTTGTATTATTCCAACTTATTGCCATGAAGAGAACCTTAGATGCTGACATGGCAATAAAAATAACTACTAGTATACCATGGTGTTAAATAATTACTATATTCATTTACTACAGCATTCACATGAGGTTCCATGGATCTCAAAGAATTTCATGGTACTTTCCATGGTACCTGTCTGAAATCCTTGGTATTACCACGTTGCCATGTCCAAAAAAAAAAAAAAAACCTGTGTAATTCTATGGTGTTTTTAAGTGCTTATGTTAGTCATTAAAGTATCTTAATCTGAGTAAAAATGTTATGATATTGAAGAAAGAATAAAATTGTGATTAAGCTGTCATTAAAGATTGCAATCAAAGATATTTTGTCTGTCTAACTGGCAAGTTTGGCTCAGCTATGCTTAGATTTTGTGAAAAAGGATATGAAATTGATCAGAAACACTTTGAAGCAGTTTTTCTCAACTCCAATGTCAAGTCAAGACACACTTTATACAATACAGATTATACCAAAGCAGCTTTACAGTGTTAAACAGAAAATTGTTTTTCAATAATACAAACAAAATTCAGTCCTCTAAAAAGAGGACAATGGTAACAGTCAATTTTCCAGTTAAAGTCAGTTCATCATTGATTAAGTGACGTCAACGTCCAGCTCTGTTCAGTTCTCTTCCAGTAGTGTCTATGCAATCAAGTCGACAATATTGCCAAGTCCCCAACCAAAAGGCATCAGTGACAAGGAACTCAAACTCCATCGGTGTGCCAAATGAAATAAACGTATATGTAAATAAATGTTTGAGATGATACTAGTCAATGAACCTTTAGGTTCATCACTGTTCTGAGCATCCTTACCAGGTGCACTCCAGCACCATTTTACACCTCGTGCAACCCATTGAAGTGTTTTGGTCTTTGCTGATATTAAAGTGCACTTAAACACTGCTCTGACTTCATGCTGTGCAGACAGCCTCCGTTTCCATCTTCAAAGTCGTTATTAGTCCGCTGACCCCACCCTAATGACTTTCTAAACTGCGGCATGTCAATATCTGTGTATAAAGTGAAATTAGTTATAGTCTCCAGCACTGAGGCTCTCTGCAGCCGGCTGGTATTCAGCAAGTTAATCGGGGTTGAATGGTGTGACATTACTCTCCTCTCACCCACTACAAGCGTGTCCATCCCTGCCTGCCAGCCAAATATTAGCGGGGAAGTCACACGCTAAAATATTCCTTTGAAGGAGAGGCCGCACGTTTATGAGCGATGTAGTGGAAAGGAAGAAATGCAGAAATATATGGGTCGTTCACCACAGAGAGAGCTTCCAAAGACAGGCGAGGTTGAAAATCAGCTGTTGTATGGTTTGAAGATATGCAGAATACGATTCGCTGGATTACTGGCTGGTTTTAAACTTGTATTTCCAGTCCGTACTCAACAAGACTGCTTTGATGCCATCTGAATGTACATAAAAAAAAAAAGAATATTTTTTTCTTTGCATATCATCAACTTGGTTATTTTTTAAAAGTACACACTTATGAAAGTAAGATTAGCTACTCACAGCTAATTAAATGACATTATAACGTTTGTTTATTCCACCCTGTCAGCTTCCACCCTGGCTCCTGGGAGAGAGTTGCCAATGAGGAGATGTGGCAGGCCAGGTAATACACGGGTTACGGATCTCATCACTGTATCTACACCAAACCTCAGTATATAGCGACAAAGGTATACTTGGCTGCTTATATTCCATCACTTTTTAGGATGAAGACAGCTTTTTTCCTGTTTGACCTGGCTGAGAACATGGAGAAGGAACAGCAGGCCCGTCTCTGTGAGCTTTCTTACAATGTGAGTAGGAAATTACATAATATATTAGCCTTTTTTGGAATGACTGTGCTTGCAATGCCGCTTCCAATAAATATTTTTATTGTGTTCTACTTCACATGATTCAGTGACTCTCTCAAGATGTACTTATTTCATTGCTGGATGAATCAGTGTTTTTAAATGAATCTCTTGAATGAATGATTCAAAGACAAATACATTTACTTTATTATTAACAGGTTTTTTTTATAATTAACTGTTTAAACACTCTTTGTTTAGATACTGTAAGCTCAGTCTTAATTGTGCCATTTTATTTAAGAAATTTAAGTTTGAAAATCTAAAATATCTTATTGGCATACTATTACAGAATGTTCGCTTTCGACAGTAATTTGCATGGTGAATTTTTTCATGTTTTTAACAACAAAAAAATAAGATGCACAGTGAGCATCATGAAAGCGGCTCTAATGCAACATTATACACACAATCAAAGCCTAAAATCAAAGCTTACCTAAAACCTTTAACACTTTCTTTTGCTACCTTGCAAGCTCTGCTATTTCCTTAAGGAAATGCAAATCTAGTTTGTGAAATTATTTGTAGACTGAATACAGTTCCTTAAAACTTCACAGCTGATGTCTTCTATCATTTATGTTGTGTTTTAAAAAACATTTATAAACCGGTTTTAAAAAGTCTCTTTTAAAAGTTATTAATATTGTCTATTATACAAATAGTTAAAGCTATGTGGTCTTTTTTTTTATTGACAGCTGTATTGTCAAATAGTGGATACCCAGGTAGACTACCCAGCAAACTGGGATAAGAACCTGGCTTATGCCGCAGAACGTCTGCTGCGATCAGGGGGCAGATGTCATGGTCTAAATTCCCTCCTGAGTCGCAGCATCCGCCACTTCAGCCACTACCTTCAGAGAGAACCCACCGATCCCCAGAGCAAAGCCATCCGCTCCATCACCACACATCTCAAGAAGGAGCGTGAGAAACTCAGAGACAGACAGAAGGCTTGAGAGAGGAAGTGACATAAGTTGTCTGAAACAACACAGAGAGCCTTCAAAACACTGAAATCACGTACGACACTACATAGGTGCAGATAGCACAATAAGGTAAGAGGGAGGGTCGTAAATATGAAGAAAGCTGTAAAGACGAAATTTAAAGACAGTGCAGGTATGACTGAAGACTGTAACTGATGTTTAATGTGTATTTTACCAACACTCAGATTAATCTCAAAGTAAATTGGACTCAAAATGCTAAAATGGACTAATCTGTCATAACATGAGTTTTATACAGAGATCTTTTATATTGTAGGATATGAGCTACTGATCCATAACCACATCATTGTAACATCAGAGTAAGCTGTTCATTTAGTTGACAGACATTATTTCATTAACAAGATGATATAGTGGTCAGTTATAAAAATCAGGGATTCATTTATATTTCCTCAACATGCTAAACTCAAACATCTACGACTCCAAGATTCAAGATAATTTCCTCAGTGAAGGTAAAGGGACACAATTTTCTGAACTCTAATAGAATTTGTTGTATTTGTGTAGGTTTCTTTTGTAATAAAATTTTCACACTTTGTGAATGTGAATATGCATTGAGTTGATAATCTAAGGTGTCCTTAACCACTCATTCCGCCTCTCCCCATCTCCCTTTTTTGAATAATTATCATTTGCCCCCCGCTGTCATGCATCTCTCTCTCACACTTTAGGATCACAAAGGTCGCAGATTGAGATTGAGATTGGGGGGGGGGTAAATTTGGGCACATCCATGAGAGATTAAGAATGACCCATTAATCTGGGACAGATTTGAAAATACTGCATCCTTTTCCCTGTCTATTTTTTCTCTCAAAACAGCTTTGAGTCTTCAACAGAAGAGACCTTACCCCTATAGGGAGCCCGCCAACTATTGTTTGATTTTAAAATGATATATTCTGATAGAAATTTTGTTAATATAAACAATTTTGTGTTTTGTGGTCACTGGATGATCACTGTAAAATGTGGCTCCTAAGAGCAGCGAAAATCGGCTGGTTGAAGAATGGTTTCATCCTGAGTTCAGGATGTCAGCTACACCTTATCACAACATATAACATCTCCCCTTCTCATGTACATTCATCTCTTCTTCCACTGAGCTGCTTTCTCTCCGTCCCTCCCTGTCCCTGTTTTTGCCTCTCTCTCATCTGAGGGATTGTGTGAACCCATGGAATTGCCATGACCGTGGATGCAGGCAGGGAGCCACAGCAACACTGGAATGTGGGGTGCCTGAACAGATAAGAGCTGAGAAACCCAGCCAGGCAGAGGGAGCAAAGACAAGCAAGCGAGAAGTAATAAGTACATAGGATGGTGTATATGGCACGATAGGACAGAGTTAGACAGGAAGTGCTAGAAAGAGGCGAATGGACACTGACAAGACAGAAATGAAATCGAAGCACAGGGACTTGGAGACAAAAGAGGGAAGGTAAGAGAGAGGCCCATGAATGGTAATCCTTGAGAAAGAGCCAAAGAGAGCAGTGCAGTTGCACACACACACTCATAACATGGGAAGCCAGCCTTATTCCTCTTTGCATTTCATTTACATCCCTGGCTGTATCGACCAATCGGATTGGGAGCAAAGCCCGAGGCTTAGGAGGGGAATAAAAAGATAAAAATGCCTTCGCTGCTCTCATCCCTCTCTGATAATACCCCCTCTGTTTCTCCTTTCTCCTCTGCACACCGGAGAGAAGTAGATACTGTCCGAAATGCCATAGCAGAAGCGACACCTCCGCTCCCTGTGCTTTGCCGATAGACCTCGCCAGCGGCAGGCCTAAAAAGGGGGCTTTAGTTGCTGGGCCAATCTCCTCTACTTCCTCCTGCTGAGGGAGTGGAGGAAGGGATGGAGGATCACGGAGGAGGGTGGAAGGGATGGAGACACAATATGTGAAATTGGCTATAATGTGCGTGCCACATTACAGACTGGAGAAAATGAAACTTGTCCAGTGTGGAAGATCACTCTGTGTTTAGACAGAAGAGCATGCTTTTCTGAGACTGTGTCTAAAACCGAAGTCAGCTGCCTTGCTGCTCAATAAGTCAGTGACTTAACAGACACCTTATTTGTATAAAGTTATGAGGATTATTAGGCCTGTTTGCTCCTGGAGGGCCACCTTCCTGCAGGGTTTAGCTCAAACGTGCTCTAACACACCTGCTGGAAGTTTCTGAATACCATTAACACCTTAAAAATACCTTAACTGGCTAGTTTAGATGTGTTTGATTAGGGTTGGAGGAAGTGGCCCTTCTGGAGCAGAATGGGACATCCCTGTCCTAAGGTAACTCACAAAAGGTCTTAGAAACAGTACTGAAACTATTTGTGCCAGAAGAAAACCACTGTTAGAAATCCAGCCTGGCCCTCATCTTCTCCATGTGACCCTTCAGTTTTTGATCCACAAACAAGCCCTTAGAACTGCCAAGACATGTCATCTGCCACACCATCTCACCGTCATCCCTCCTCCTAAAGTCTGCCTTCTCTATCTCTTCATCCCTCATCCCTCTCTTTAATAAACCTCTGAACAATGGAAGGAGAAATAAGAGGGATTAGGCAGAGGCAGGGATTGTCTCCATTTCTCTGGATTGATTCTTGAACCTTTGTTTAATCCCTGGCCCTGGACCCACATAGCTGTGATTGACTGCCTTAGGTGGGTTGTTGGAAGCTGGTTGAGGAGTGAAGAGATGAAAACTCTGGCTGCTGTACTGGGGGTGACACTGAGCGGCTCATGTCTGTGGTGGTCCTAGTGTCTTTGGGAAGCCCTGATAAGAGTGAGGCCATGGAGCTATTGAGGGAATAGATGGATGGATTCCACTGGCTGGAGTGCTCCTAGACAGAAGGTTGGGTCCTTTTGATGATTTAAAGGGTTAGTTCACCCAAAAATGAAAATTAGCCCATATTTTACTCCCGATTAAGGCATCCTAGGTGTATATGACTTTCTTCATTCAAGCGAATCTAATCGGAGTTATATAAAAAATTGTCCTTGCTCTTCCAAGCTTTATAATGGCATGGATGGGTGTTTTTGTTCAACAGTCCAAAAGTAGTGCAATAAAGTGCATCCATCCATCTTAAAAAGTACTCCACACGGCTCCAGGGTGAATAAAGGTGTCCTGTAGCGAATCGTGTTTTTTTGTAAAAAAAAAAATCTGTATTTAAAATGATGTAAACGGTTTAGTGTAGCTTCCGCTAACTGTCGTGTGCACGTTCTCGAGAGACTGTCTTTTTGACGGATGCCACCGGACGTAGGCGTAGCGCATGCGTGTGTGAGTCTCGCGAAAACCGACGTTTGTTTACAGGACTTGTTTTCTTTACAAATCCTCATTTTGTACTTCTAATTCGTGACTGGCATTTTGTTTTGTTTTCTCTCCGTCGTGCTTCCGCGTTCATCACTAATCACTGGTGCATGTGCTATGCCTACGTCCTACGTCATCCGCCAGAACGGCTTCCGCGTACGAGATTAGCAGCAGTAAAGAAAGGTGTTTATAACGTTTTAAATATGGATATTTTTCTCTACAAAAACACATCAATTTGCTACAGGAGGCCTTTATTCACTACCTCCCCCTAAACCAAGGTGTCTTGTGTTGACTCATTCATCAATTTTGATACTTTGTCTCTCCACCACTAGTTGCTCTCACCAGCACTGAAGGTTTAGAGAAGGCCCATAACTTAAGTTTACAGGTCCTAGGACAATAATTGTATACTAAAGGTCGGTCCTTCTCCCTGTTGCCCAAAGAATAGACCAGAGTTTTTAAACTCTAAGTTTTAAAATCGTTTATAAAACAATGCATACACACAGATTTGCCTGGAAGTTTCTAGTAAGTCTGAATACCTTGATTAGCTGGTTCAAGTGTGTGTAAGTGGGGCAGGAGGTAAACTCTGCAGGACAGTGGTCCTCCAGGAACAGGTTTGGACACCCCTGTTTTATAATATAATCCTGAAGACCTTGATCAGGTGTGTTTGATTAGGGTTGGAGTTAAAGTCTGCAGGACAGTGGCTCTCAAAGGAGTAGGGTTGAACATAGAGGACCTTCTTTGGACCTCCTAGTAACAAGACTAGATCTGCCAAAACATGGCTACCATGGACATCTTGGGATTGATGTATTGCATACATGCGTAGAACGGTTTAGGAACTTGTATTTTGGAACTTATATCACTCCTAAATACTGTTGAAGTACTGCCTATATGTAACATCTGTCTACACTCAATCATTTGTTCAACTGAGCAACAGACCTCACTGTGATAAGACCATTGTGATCCTTTTGGAATATCAAAAGAGACTAAAGACACTATGACCAACAGCCGTTTCATAAAAGATCCTTTAGCTTTGCAGCTTACCAACATAGAATAGCCTCATTTTCTGATACTTGTGTAGATCTATTTAAATAATGGTGAGGTAAACTCACAAATTAAACACCTTTATGAATGCCCACAGGCTCTGAAAAAGGACGTCTCATTGTACAGAAGAAACCCTCAGAAAGGGTAAGATGATATCTTACCTTTCATGTGATTAGTTGCTCTAAGTGAGTGGATGTGTGTTTGTGTATGTGCCCAGAGCAGTGTTTCCAATTAAACGGACCTGTCTTCCTTCTCCCTCCGGTTCTAATTTTTTGCCACATTAAAGGAGTGCGACGCCATTGAGGACACAGAGCCACATTTTCATAATTTGCTGCCTCAATGTGCTTGCATCCCCTTGCATCTGTGGCTGTGAATGCATGCCTGGGGAAGAGGCACAGCCACCATCCACTGAGAGAGAGAAACAATGTTCACATGTAGCTGCAATATATGCATGTTTTCTTTAATTTACTGGTATATAATGCATTTAAATTGTTTCTATTTATAAGTCATGTAGTAGGACCTTTCTAGCTCTTACCAAATGATTGAATCTTGAAGGGTTAGTTCACCCAAAATCCCCAGAAGAGCAACACGACAACATATTCAAAGAGAACCTATGGATTTGGTGTTTCCTTACTTCTAATAACAGTACAAATGAGCACTGTAAGTCTCAAGCCATATGATAACTTTTCGTGAAGAACAGATTGCAATTTCTGTGAATGACAAGGGGCAGTTTGAATACACTGAAGTGCGAGTGACATTTGAAAATAACAGTGGAGTGGGAAAATGACCAGTTTTAGAAGAATTTTAATTTTTGGGTGAATTATTCCTATAGCCTCTCAGAATATCAAATCGTGTTTGGATCCAAACAGCATGTTTTTAATAAAATACCAGCATGTTCATTACAGCCTCGTTGATGGTCAATCAATGGATTAACTTAGAAGGTTACTGCGTACTGTAGTTTCATTGGTTTACAATTCATATTGCAACAAACATTTAATCAGGGATTGCTTGGTTGACACTTTTTCATGATTTCTTGTGGAAAATATTTGTAAAGGGCTTAAACGGATGAATCACGTTTTGAAAAGTTTACATTTCCACCCTGACAGACAGGAGCTAATCGCAGTATTGGAGGAACATTGGGAAAATGTTTCATAATGGGCAGACACCGGCTAATCTAAAAAGCTCCCCATTTACAAATGGAAATCCCAGGATCCAATTGGGCTAATGAAGAGAGTTGAGCGGGATAATACGATGTGCTGTAATGCTGTGTAAGAGGCCTGTAATGTTGTGTTGGTGGTGAAGCCTGTGTGCTATGAGTTGTGTGACTGACTGGAGAGACTTCCAGAGCCTGAAGGCCTGGCTGTGGCTCTCAGCGCCTGCCTCAAGAGACCTCTTCCTGGTAAGATCTGTCTTTCTCGCCCTTCTGGAGGAAGAGGGAATTCGGCATGCTGAAGTGGTGCAGAATGGACTATCCTCTGATCTCTTGCCCCATCCGTTCCTACTGTTCTCCATCTGTTTTTCAGTTTCAGACGTGGGCTCAAACAGAAAATGAGCTGAATGCAGTCTTCTCTTGTCTTGCTTTTTGCCGGTTTGCTTTCCGCTTGCACTTGCTTCTCCACTCTTAAAATAAAGGTGCTTCACGATGCCATAGAGAACCTTTTGTCAAATTGGTTCCATAAAGAACCTTTAACATCTGAAGAACCTTTGTGTTTCACAAAAGGTTATTTGTGGCGAAAGAAGGTTCTTCGGATTATTAAAAGGTAAGAAAGAGATGTTTTTTTTAAAGAACCTTTGACTGAATGGTTAAAAATGGTTCTTCTATGGCATCGCTATGAAGAACCTTTTAAGCACCTTTATTAAGAGTGTAGTAATATACTGTGTTGATATCATGGGACAGTGATGTGTATTAGTTTGTAATAGCATGGTACTTTTATATCCCTTTGATGCTTTTTGTTCATGTCTACTTAAAGGATACTTAAAAAATATATTTTTGAATAAAATAGCAGATTATGTGAGTTACACATCTGTTTACTGTAACAGAAGATCCTAACGGAACATTTGGAACAGTCTGCAATGTTTCTCTAAGTTATTGAAAAACAAATATTCTTTCGTTCAAACAAAATGTTCGTTCAAAATTATCTGGTCTTAATAAAGTTCCCAAAATGTTGGCACATGAACCACATAACATTCATTTCATTGATTTTTTTTATCTGAACTTTTCCGTTGGATGTTCATCTAACATTTTTTTAAAGAATTTTTCTACTTGTTTCAGAATGTTCCGAGAACGTTCAAAAGTATTGTTCCCATAATGTTTGCAAAATCATTAATAATGGAATATTCCCTTAACGTTCACAGCCAAGAAAAAACATTTCTCAAACTTTTCAAAAAATGGGAATGTTATAAAAACTTTCTTAGAAGATATTTTTGATAACTGTGATGGTTGTAAGTATTCCAGAGTTGTTTGGTTTATCACAAGTTTCGTCAGCTATTTTGAATTCATGTTGTCAAAAAACATGAAATATACAGTAAACAGGACAATCATATATGTAGCGTCTGCGTAGGATCATGCATGATAGTTGGACTGTTTATGGCTTAAAAGACCCCTTTTAACCTTTTGACATTTGCATATAAATTACAGTTCTGGTCAGGGATGTTACTTGTATAGGGGTTGTAAATTTCCAAATGGTTCTTCGCCGTCAAAGAAGATTAGAACCAGCCCCCACGAGAATCCTGGAATCTGAGTTCAAAAACATTCCACTTAGAGCTGTGAATGGCCAAACGAACACACACACACCCAAACTAACACACACACACACATAAAGACATTTCTTTATTTTAGACTATAATTAATCAGTTATAATTGTATCTGGTATATGCATGTGGTGTGTACATTCCCTTGTTAGACTAGATGAGTTACCACTCGTTATTTGTATTAGTTAAAGCCATAAAACACTTATATTCAGGTGTATGTGTGTATCTTTGGTTTAATCTATTCCAGATTATTGTTTCTTGGTATCTATGTCACCCGTTCTTCATTTCTCGGACATTGACGTACAGTATGTGATTGTGAAACGCATCATATGACTCGCACGATATTTTGGGTTAAAACTACGGATGTTCCAGACCGGCCATAAAGCATGCAAATGAGCCATAAACAAGAGACATAGAAATTTTCTCCCGCTCAAAATTCATGACTCTTATTGGCCAGTACACACAGAATAGAAATTCTCAAAAGCGATCAGCCCAGAATAACTTTGCTCAGAAAACTACTTCTTCGTTTGAGACAACACCTTTCAGGACTCTCAAGACCTTCCTCTTGAGTTTTATTTTCCGGCAGTTTTTACTTTCAAGTAACGTTAGTCCCGCTGTGGCTTTCTTCTTCCGAAGAACCAGAAGTAAAAACTTCCAGCTGACTCCTCACGAACTCATCAAAAGAGCTCCGTTATCTACCGCATCAGGACTCTTTTTCAGCAATCGAAACCAATGCAAGTAACCGCTTGAAATTATTCAGATGC
>JADLZN010001897.1:0-29666 GCA_018155175.1 Sinocyclocheilus anophthalmus | reverse complement strand
GAGAAGGAAAACCATTTTTGCAGTGTTCAAAGATATTAAGTTTTCAAAAAGGTGATATTAGTGCAAAGAAAAGATCCTGCAGCATTTGAGAAATGCAGACACTTGATCTGATGAATCACGTTCACACATTTGTTGGTCCACTTTGTGTATGTGAATGCGAGAAGTACATTTATAGTGTTTATGGTCTAATGTAAAACACACTTGTGACGCATGCTGTGGCCGGCTGACCATCTGACTCTCACTCATTTAGCTGGGTTTCTCTGTCATAAAGTTGTTACCGAACCTAGCTGCTGTTTATCAGACGCTCTGCTTTTATAACAGTGAGCATGTCAGTGAAGCGGTGGGTCAGTGCTGATACTGCAGTGTTTTTTAATCAGATCATGCTGTGCATCAAGGTTTTACTACTTCACGTTCACACGGTCAGAACCAGCTGTGACTGTGCAACAAGTCCGTCATGTTTTTCAAAAGAGTTAATTACGTGTTTGCTTATTTCAGACAGTCTACTTTATTCTCCATAAATGCTGGAGCTCATGCCAGAGTACACCGAGCGTGCACTAAACACGCTTTTAACTCAGAACTGCGGTCGCGTTGCATTGCACTTCGTGACGTAGTCTTGGTTAGTTCACATTTGTGAGGGTGACCGTCGAACACTTGATGAGGTGATATTTAGCGTGCACAGAGCCAATGCCTTAAAGACATATATCCCTGATACACACATAGAGAGATTATATTAATTACAACACACTAATTATGCTGTTGTTATTTAATTGCACGTCAATCAGAAAAAACGTGTATCTCATTCTTCTTAATAGCAGTACTGTTATTAAACTAAAACTATTAAAAATTGTTAACTGAAATAAATATAAAATATAAATATTCTGTGAAAAACATGAAATTATAAATGCTACTTTGGCAGCTAACTGAAATTCTAAAATTCATTAATTAATAATAAAAAAATAAACTTAAAATAACAATAAAAAGTAATAAAATTACTCAAACTAAAACTGAAATAAAGATGAATTCTTAAAAAATACAAAATAATAATAAAAATGACAGAAAATACAAACAAAATTGTATCGCACTAAAATTAAAATTGAAACATATATAAGTAATCAAATATTAATAAATACTATAAAAGATTAACTATACTAAAAACACGCATATGCCAAAGTCTCACACTCCCATGGTTACATTTGAAAAAAAAATCATGTTTACATAGCAACATGTACAAAATACACCACCAGTAAATGGCAAAAAAAAAAAACAAAAAATCATGCCATTACATGGTACAGCTTCCTCGAGCGACTTCCTCTGGTTGAAGGAGCGCTTATTGCTTCTTTAAACAACACTCAAGCAAAAACATTGCCAGTAGCTCTGGTTTCCAATACACTAACACAACATACTGTGTGAGGTCCAGCAGGGGTTTGTGGTTGTGGCTTTGTGATGAGAGGCTAATCCATCCTTTTGCTGTAGGGTTTGTATGTGTGTTTGTAAACCTCGGACAGCAGGAAACAACAGAGGGAGGTGCTGATGTGAGAAGGACAGAGAAACATCTGCAGCTCTAGTCCTTCGGTGATGTTTAGACTGCATACACTTGCAGATATGCAATATTTCTCTGAATGACATTTGAATATGACATACAGGCGGACAAATTTTACAACTTTTTTTTTTTTTTTTTTTTTAGAAAAACATTGTATACTATTAAAAAATACATATAATAATAATCATAAGTATTATTATATATATTATTATTATTATATTAATATTAGTTTATGGTATGTAAAAAAGGACAGTATTATGCTATGATAATTGAATTATTATAAACTGAAAAGCAAAAAAAGTTTTTGTATATATCATTAAATCACAACACTTTTAACAGTACAGTTATGAGAATGGATATTGATTTTAAGTTTGGAAGTGTTTTATCATTGGGTTACCTCAGAATGGAGCTTTACAGTACAGATATGCTCTAAATATAAATAAAATGAATAAATATCCAAGACAGGGGAGCGGAGTACTATAAAATACCCTCTATCATAAATCAGCCATATATCCCATAATGACTAATAGATACCTTTACAAAAATCGCGGAATATGTCTCTATAATGTTAAAAAAGGTGGGATTGAGATATGATTTTAGTTTTAAAAAGGAGTTGTGTGATGTACTAGCATTAAATACCCAAACAATAATAAAGGGGAAAAAAAGAACGACCAGAACAAAACTGCTACAATGAAACAAACACAACCACAACATTATTTATAAAATAGAAAAACAATAAAAAAAAAGCACCAACACAAAAACATTTAAAAACAAAAAAAGCAAAGCAAAAAAACAATAACAAAAAAACAAAAAACAACAAACAAAATATAATAATCTAATAATAATAATAATAATAAATCACGAAAATTAATTAACCAAATTGAAAAAAGGAAAATAATAAATGGGAAAAAAACAGAACAAAACTTTACACTAATACTACTACTACTGCTACTACAAAACACAAACCAAAATAAAATAGCAAAAACAAAAAAACAACAAACACACACAGAAATAATAAAATTGCAAAACAAGCAAAAAAAGCACAAAACAAAACCAAACAAAAAGCAAAGCAAAACAACAAAAGCACAAATCAACACAAACCAGACAAAAAGCAAGGCAAAGCAAAGCAAAAAATAAATAAATAAATCACAAAACAAAAACAAACACACGGCACAAATAATAAACAAACAAAATGCATGTTGCAGAATAAGTCCACATTTGAATCTAAACACATGGTAGAATCCATGGCCTATTAAAGAAGAGCAGGACTAGAAGAGTGAGCTCCTGTACCTGTGGCTGAGCTGCGACCCCCGTAAGCTGGACATGGTATCTTCCAGGTTCTGCCGGAGGTCGAGGACATTCTGAACGGTACGTTTCCTCTGGGACTCAGGATCTGTAGGAAAGAGCACGGAGGAGAGGATGAGCGGCCAGTTAATGCAGGCATTTAGCAGCGATGTGACCATATAGAAACAAGCACACCCATGTGCATTAAGATTTAACGCTTTGTGCAGAAGAGCCAAGAAAAACATTAACGTATAGATGCATGTTATCGAGTCATGGTCCACGTCTCCACTCACACACGTACAGTATCTCAGTTTTCAGGAACAACACACAAACGCCTTTCTCTCATGCTGTAAGAGTTCAGAGCAACGAAGCAGTGGAATATGACGATTCAGCAAGTGGGCGGCATTTCAGGCAGTACTAGAATGAATTAAACATTACATTTCCAGCTTGCCAAGATGCCAAAAGCTCTTTGAGCTACTGTACCAGCAAGCTCACTTAAACAGGACTTTAGTATTTATAAAAGGTCTCCTTTCAGTTTAATTGCTTTCTTTATTTAGGCAAATGTGCTTATACAGATTTATTTGACATTCTAGCTGTAAAACTGTGGGGAAATGCATAATACGTCTTAACTCTGACATGTTGAGGACTGTTTTAAAACTGCTGACCGTAAAAGTGCTGTATTACTTCTAATCAGCCTCCCACCCTAAAAAAAACAGTGCCGCTATAAGTGTCAGATCATAAAACCACATAGCGCAGTTTATAAAGAGGTTCCCCTCCGTTTATCAGTTCATCAGTTAGGCTTCACACACACAGACTCATATGGAATGAAATACCAGTGTAATAATTATCAGATACTGCCTACAATTTATGTTAAAATTATGTGAAACAGAATGAAATATACTGTTAATTTTATACATTAGCACACTACATTGTTGTCAAATGACTTCACTGTTTAACTTTGCAAGCCCGCTCATAACTTTGGAAATAAAAATGCCTTAGCTTTTGACTGATCAAATAATGAAAAAAGAGACTCATTAGTTGATATTTCTTCATTTATACAGTTAATTTGTCACACTGCTAATTTAATGTAGAGCACTTTGCACTGTGGGATAAAGTCTTCAGTACAATCTGCTCTGGGTGTATACAGCACATTTGAGCAAATGTATTAGGTTTACTGGGTATTCTATACATATTGATAATTCCCATACTATATACAGTATACACTGTAGAAATAGTATGAATACACACACAGACACACACACAACAAATCTCCTTTGTACCTCCCTCCCTACTAGCAGCACCGTGCTGTTCCTTCACACGAGGCACTAAGTTGTTTTCCAAAACCTTCACCCTCTCTGCTTCTCTCTGCTGAAATGAGCTGCCAACACATATGTATGCAAGTCTGGTCGACATTGAGGTTTATTCTGGTACCACATATTCATTATTACATTACCCTCATCTGATGATACTACAGGTATGCAAGTTACTCAAATAATAACAGCAATTTTAACAAAGTTTGTAAAAACAACTAAAAAGATTTTGTTGAAAAGTTCACAAAATTCGCAAACTTTGTTAAATCCAACATGTCACTGTTACCTGGATACACCTGCATCCACCCTAGAAATTGTGTATAAGCAAGCAAACAAACATAAAAAAAAAAAAATCCGTTTTTGCTAAATGGTTTTGGCATTTATTACTAACCAAAACAGTTAGTGCTTCTCCGATAACATGTTTTGACTGTTTGAAGTCTCTGCAAAAGAAAAGAAAAGAAAAGAAAAAAAAAAAAAAAAAAAAAAAAAAAAAAAAAAAAAAAAAAAAAAAAAATCAGTTTTGCCAGAAGGGTTGGAGGGAATTATTTAATGACCAAAATAGTTCCTTCTGACATGTCTTGACTGTTGAAGTCTGCACACCAAAACAAAAAAAGAATCCAGTTGTAGTCAAATGGTTTTTGGAGGGAATTAATTACTAAAGCAAAACAGTTAGGTTCTCAAAAAAATCAGAATCAGAATCAGAATGAGTTTATTGCCAGGTATGTTTACACATACGAGGAATTTGTTTTCGTGACAGAAACTTCCACAATGCAACAGAATGACAGTAACAGAACAAAAAAACACAGATAATAAAAAATTTTAATAAATAAAAAATAAGGACTAAGGTAATAAAAACTATATAAATCGCATTTGTATGGTGCAGTATATTACAATGACAGGTTGTAGTTACAGGTACTGGATATTATGTGGCAAATTGAGGTTAAGAGCGAGTAGCGTGTTAGAGAAATAAGGTCATGAGTGTATAAATGTGTGTGTTCCACCAGTTATGTGTAAGGGTCCATGAAGATGGATTGCCTGGGGAAGAAACTGTTCCGGTGTCGGCCGTTTGGGATTCAGTGCTCTGTAGCGTGACCAGTGGCAACCAGTCAAAGAGGAGTGTGTGGATGTGAGGGGGCCAGAGTGATTCGTGCCAGCAACTTTTGCTCAATCTGAAGAAGTACAGTATGAGAGAAGGGAGGGTTGTCCAATGATTCGCTCAGCAGGCCAGACTACACTTGGTTAGTGTCTCGGTCAGATGGACAGTATTGAAGCGCAGAGGATGGATCAATGTGGCGGAGTAGAAACTGTTTCAGCAGAGACTCCTGTGGAAGGTGAACTTCCTCCGTGGCTTTTTTGACAATGGACTCAATGTGTTTGTCCCACTTCAGGTCCTGAGAGATTTTGGTGCCCAGGAACCTGAATGACTCCAATGCAGTCACAGTGCTGTCCATGATGGAGAGTGGGGGGAGAGCAGGGGGCTTCTCCTGAAGTCCACGATCATCTCCACAATTTTGAGCGTGTTGAGCTCCAAGTTGTTGAGACTGCACAAGACAGCCAGCTGCTCGACCTCCTGTCTGTAAGCAGACTCGTAACCGTCCTGTATGAGGCAGATGAGTGTGGTGTCGTCTGTAAACTTCAGGAGCTTGACAGAGGGGTCTGTAGATGTGCAGTCGTTGGTGTACAGGGAGAAAAGCAGTGGAGAGAGAACACAACCCTGAAGAGCTCCAGTGCTGATCTTACGGGTGCTTGATGTGTATTTTCCCAGCCTCACTAGATGCTGCCTGTCTGTCAGGAAGCTGTTAATCCACTGACAGACGGAGGTGGGCACGAAGAGCGGAGTTAGTTTGGGCAGGAGGAGGTTTAGGATGATAGTGTTAAAGGCCGAGCTGAAATCCACGAACAGGATCCTCACAGAGCCTGGTCTGTCTAGATTTTGCAGAACATAATGCAGTCCCATGTTGACTGTTTCATCCACTTACCTGTTTGCTCTGTAGGCAAACTGACGAGGATCCAGCAAGGGTCCAGTAATGCCCTTCAGGTGGGCCAGCACCAGTCTTTCAAAACACTTCATGACCACAGACGTTAGAGCAACAGGTCTGTAGTCATTAAGTCATGTAATTTTGGATTTCTTTGGGATGGGGATGATGGCGGAGCATTTGAAGCATGAAGGGACTTTGCACAGCTCCATTGATCTGTTGAAGATCTGTTTGAAGATGGGGGCCAGCAGGTCAGCACAGGATTTCAGACAGATTGGTGTAACACAATCTGGGCCTGGTGCTTTTCTTTTTTTCTGCTTCCGGAAGACCTGGCGCCCCTCGTCTTCACTGATCTGAATTGCAAGTGTGGGGGAGAGGGGGGTTGCTGGAAGTGTGAATGGTTGTGTGGAGAGGTGTAAAGGGCGGGTGTGGGGTGTCTTTTCAAAACTGCAGTAGAACTCGTTCAGATCGTCTGCAGTGCTGGGGGATGGTGTCTTGTAATTGGTGATTTATTTTAGACTTTTCCACACTGATGCTGGGTCACTGGAAGAGAATTTAATCCTTATTGTTTTTGAATAATTCCTCTTTGCCACTCTGATTTTCTTTTCCAGTGTGTATTTAGCCTGTTGATACAAGACATTATCCCCCTTCCTGTAACCATCTTCTTTGGCCTGAAGGAGCTGTCTGAGTTTTGCAGTGAACCAAGGTTTGTCATTGTTGTAAGTTAGATGAATCCTGGTAGGAATGCACATGTCTTCACAGAAACTGATATAAGATGTTACAGTATCTGTTAGCTCTTCCAGATTGGTGGCAGCAGCTTCAAATACGCTCCAATCAGTGAGGTCAAAACACGCTTGTAAATCCTGCTCTGCTTCATTAATCCATCTTTTTACAGTCCTAATTACAGGTGTAGCTGATTTCAGTTTCTGCCTGTAGGTCGGTATTAGATGAACTAAAACCTTGATAGAGAGCTCAAAGCAGCAGTGGAAACGAGTGAAGGTGTCTGCATCCTTTGTTGCTGTGTAACAGTGATCCAATATATTACTGTCTCTGGTGGGACATCATATGACGTATTTTGACTGTTTAAAGTCTCTGCACACAATGTTGACAAATAACAACAGGAGAACATGTCAGTGTCGACACAATTCACAGAGAGCAAAAATCAAGTTTTTGGTTGCAATTGGGAAAATGTGTTCGTCTGAAATATCAAGAGGTAGTTTGAGGTCGAAAAACTTTACTACAACTGGTGTATCACCTGTGAACAAGACACACAGAACTGCATCAATTACCCACTCAGCCAGCATTATTCAATTTACTTTTTGGGCCAAACGAAGAAAAAAATATTTCATTTTCAGTAAAAAATGTTTTTTAATATTTCTGTGCATCACTAATTGTAACGACTTCATACGCAATACACTTTCGACAGCCCATGCCGTCTAAGGCAGAAATCCATGTCTGTTTGGTAGGATTAGTCTGTACCTGTCCCTGTCCCTGCCACCTTACATTCCTCCCAAAACCTGATCACTCACACCATCTTGTATGTTTCCCCTGGGGCGTGTTAATCCTGAAGCTTGACCAGTCAGCACAGCAAGACTCCATGCCAAAACCCTCTGTAATGACATCCAAACTGGCATTAGTCAAAGTCCTAGTTTTAATTCACTTTAATCTTCACCATAGAAAAATGATTGTGTGTGATTGTGAGGGTGTGTGTAGTGGATCAGCACATGGAGGTGGCCCATGGCTTTGTGATGAAAATGGAGAACCCCCCATGCGGCCCCCTATGGAGTGTCTCTTCATTCAGGCATAATCTCATACAATTAGACTCATGAAATACAATGAGTGTCCCAGAGTGGTTCAAATGGGCTGCTCTGTAAGTTAGGCTGCTGATGAGGGTGGTTTAATTTACAGTTTTGCTTATACTGTACATAACTGCGGCCTTCTACATTGGTCATAGTTAGGTTATGCTATGCTCTATGCTGATGATGCAAATGTACCATGGTTTCGGAACCAAAAAACAATGTATGAACAGAAGTCCAGAGGGGGCAGAAGAGGGGGATCCATGAAATTTGGGTTCAGACCAAGCATAACTGTGAAAGCAGCCATAAGCCTTGTTCAGGACATTGTTAAAATAGTCCATGTGACATCAGTGGTTCAATCTTAATTTTATGATTTATTTAACGATGCCTTACTACCTTTCTGGGCTGAACGTGGTATTTTGTTGGTGTCTAGAAGGGTCAGAAAGTCTCTGATTATAAAAAATATCTTAATTGGTTGTTCGAGATGAGGTCTTACAGGGTTGGAACCATGAGGACGAGCGAAGCCTAATGACAAGACAGAATTTTCACTTTTGGGGGGGTGAACTATCCCATTAACACAGCAACACTGGCTCAACCAACAGTGTAATTTTGGGGCGGGGCTGTCAGTTTGGTTAACCAATGACAGATTGGTATCTTGTTGCAAAACATTTTATTTCATTATTTTAGGTCATTCCTTTGGATATTACATACATCACCATTAATTTAACA
The DNA here is from genome assembly GCA_018155175.1 of Sinocyclocheilus anophthalmus. Taxonomy (NCBI): domain Eukaryota; kingdom Metazoa; phylum Chordata; class Actinopteri; order Cypriniformes; family Cyprinidae; genus Sinocyclocheilus; species Sinocyclocheilus anophthalmus. The sequence continues at coordinate 21,031 of JADLZN010001897.1, read as the reverse complement.
ATTCTTGTGTCGTAAAAGCAAATATGAGTTGAATTTAAAGCAGGCTGACAATATTCCCCTGTTGACAAGATGACCGTGATGGTGTCTACAACAGTCTGTGGCTGAAAGGGCCATTAACTCTCTGTGATAGCACACAGCATTAAGCCTTGAGAGGGTAATTACCAGAAAATGGACAGATTTGAGAGAACATGTTGGATTCAGTGGACCTTTTACACCCAAAATATGCACTGTGGATTTGCTTCCATTCCTCGCTGGATTCAGATTTCATATCTGTCACAGAAAAGCATGCATTTGAAGCATTTTATGCGTCCAAAAACAACATGTGTAACTGTAGCCACTGAGTTTCCTCTCAGTAATATGGAACCGTGCAGGGATCGCTCCAGTTGGCAAGCGGATACATGTGAATTGTCCTGTTGAGCTCTGCTGTAATGAAAGGAGACTGAGAAGATCATCACACTTCCACCCCCACGCCTACGGACCCCTACGGACCAGTCCAGCTGGCCAGTGCTGGAATGACCTATGCAGTGAGAGAGAGGTCATGAACCGATGAGGTGTCCATCACCCTGATGGTTGTAGTCTAAGCACGGCCAGTCTGGCAACACCACTCAATTCTGCGGTGATGGTGAGAAACACGCTCACGAAAACATATCACATTGATTTCACCATTAAGAGATGTGACATATAAGAACTATTGATTACAGTGGCTTTGGGAATTAGCTCAATACTGATGATTGAGTCGCTGAATGCACAGGAGCACTGGGCCGATCAAAGTGGTCAAGCTGTTCACATTTGAAAGGTTATCTCCAGTGGAAAGCGAGGGGGGGTGCCAGATAAATATTCATTCAATCATTTGTGGTGTTTGCTTGGAGTTTGAGCAAAGCCCTAATCCTAAATATCAAATTTCAACACACCAGAAACCCCATTTGTGCCAGCAACCACACCATAACAACAACCCTAAAGACCCTAGCAACTACCCAGAACACCATTGCACTGGGCTGTAAATCACTCAGAACAGTCTAGCAACCATGAACCAACAACCGAATAACCACAAAAAAATACATAGCATCTGACAACCACTAACAACCATCTAGCAACCACCAAAACATCTTAGCAACACCCTAGAAACCACCCAACACTGGGTTGGCAATCACCCGAACAGAACAATCATTAGCAACAATCCTAGCAGCCCACAAAAAAAAACATAGCAAACTAACAAAACATAGCAACACCAGACACCTTAGCAACAACCTATAAAACCCTAAACTCAACTGCAGGGCAGTCAAACAAGAACAATCTTGGCAACCTATAGCAACACCTAGAATACCAACAGATCAACAGCAATGCAGTGCAACACCTTGGCAACCTCTTGAACAACACTACACACTTAGCGACCACCAGAACACTTAGCAAAAACAAATAGGAAAACCGCCCTAAAACCATGGCCTGCAGTTCAACAAAAACAGTCTTGCACCCCTGTAGAACACCTATATCACCCAAAACAGATCACAACAGCAACTGCAGAGCAAATATTGGCATAATCTCAAACCACTAACAACCCACTTAGCAACCACCAAAGCACCTAGCAACACCCTAGAAACCACCCTAAACACCACTGGCTGTTAACCCTAGCAGTTAACTGGAACAATCTAACAACCATGTAGCAACACCCTAGCAACTATCATATCACCACAGTAACTGCAGAGCATTGTCCTGGTAACCAAGCTGAACACACTAACAGCCACTAAGCAACCACAGGAACACCTTAGCAACACCCTAGAAACCACCCTGAGCACATGGGGGCAGTCAATCAGACGGTCTAAAACACATTGTAGCAACACCTTAGCAACCACTAGAACACCACATCAACTGCAGAGCAACGTCCTGAACCACCATGAACACACTTACCATCTCCTAGCAACCACCAGAGCACCTTAGCAACATCCTAGATACCACCGAGACTGGTCTGTCAACACCCTAGCAATCACCACAACACCACAGCATCTGTATAGCAAAACCCTGGCAACCACCTTGAACATACTACCAGCCACTTAGCAACTACTGGAAAACTTCAGCAACACCTTAGCAACCACCCTGAACACCATTGGCCTGCCAACACTCTAACAACCATGTAGCAAAACCCAAGCAACCAAAAGATTACCTTAGCAACATCCTAGATACCACCGAGACTGGTCTGTCAACACCCTAGTAATCACCACAACACCACAGCATCTGTCTACCAACACCCTGGCAACCACCCTAAACATACTAACAGCCACTTAGCAAACACTAGAACAACTTAGTGACACCCTAGCAACCACCCTGAACACCACTGGCCTGGCAATCACCCAGAATACTCTAACAACCATGTTGCAGCACTTTAGCAACCAACAAAACACCATAGCAACTGCATAGCAATCACCCCAAACACAAACAACCACATACAACCACCAGAAAAGGAACTGCATAGCAATGCCTTGGCAAACATCCAAAGCGCTCTAGCATCCTAGTGCCAAGATTTACACAAGCAAACAAAACACATTTTTCAGAAAATGTGTAATCAATGAGGCCTTGTATGACCAATGGAAAACATCAATCAGATGTAAATTTTAAGGATCATTCAGACTCACAGTATTGCTTGGGTATCATGTCTGATACCATACACTAGATGCAACACATGCTTGGCTGAATCAGTGCTTTAAAGATTGGCACTCCATCCAAATTGCCCAAGAGTCACATTCATTCACTGAGCAGTAGTAGTTAAAATCATATTAGACACACTTGAATCGACCACTCTAGGACAGCTCATTTAATTTGTACATGATTTAAATCCGTTCCTCTCTACATTCATCCTGATGAATGTGTCAGCAGGGCAACCAAAACTAGCAACAGAAAAAACACTGGGGGGTGGGGTTGTAGCTTTTTCCAGTGTTTATAGCCTATAATAAGCAGAATGTAGTCTTAAATTGAAAGGCGTTTTATCAGAGAAGGCAAGGAAGTTGTTTCCTTTAACAATCTGACTAGAACATAAGCAGCAGAGGAACTTTCAGTCACTGCCAACAGACGAATGCTGCACAAATAAACAACTCACGGGACTTTAATCCAGTTCCACCACTAATCTCAATGCTGTGACAGTAGGTTCATGGGTTTTCTGTAATACTGTATGTGTGTGCGACGTTGGAAGCAGAAATGAAACGATCTGTAAAAAATCTTTTTTGTCCAGTTCCGTCAGGCAACCACCTCTTATCTTTAGTCATATGATTTAAAGTGCAGGACGGAAGCGCATTAAATAATTATAAGCATTTCTGCCAGCTTAGCGGTTGCCCTTCGACGCACAAATGACTGCTATTTGAATCCAAAACATGGATGTATAACACACCACATCCTGAAAAAACAAAGCATAGCATGTAGAAGGGGGGGGGGGGCTCTTCCTCAATCCCCTCCGCTGGCATCTAATCGATTCACCACGCGAGTGTTAAGCAAAACTCGTTATGGTAATGAAAGACTACCCACTTACAGGGGTGAGGTGAGGAACGTACAGGCCATCAGCTTCATGTTTTCCAACTCGCCCGGGCAGAGGACCAGCTGCAGCGGGGCGATGGGAATGAGGAACTTATAGGGATGCAAAATCTGCACAACCCATCGCAAAAACACGTTCAAGGGGGGGAAAATGAATCAGGCTGCGGTTAAAGCGGTGGGGGGGGGGGGCGGGGGGGGGCCTGCAGTACACCTGCCTCCCCCTCTTTACACCCTCATCTACTTGTGAGAGACAGAGTTGAAAGCAGCCGCTACCAGTAATTCAGCCGTTCTCTTTTCTCAGTCTATTCAGGAGTATACAAGTTGATTCAGGACTGTCCGTGGAAAAGCAGAGACACTGGGAGAATTCTAATGGTACATGCTTTGAAAGAAAAAGTGGCATCAGGCCGACGAGCAGAAAACCAACAGTAGCTTAGTTGGCGTGTTACAATAATATATTGCGACGACAAAGGACTGGGAGAATGGAAGCTTCTAAAGGAATGGGAGGACTCTACTGTATATTTAGCTCAAAAGAGAACACAATAAAACAAAGGCTGTAAAGTGCGTTGCATTCTAATGGGAAACACTAAACCCACATAAAGGACTTGTCAAATGCTTGGATTGGTGTAGTCACACCTCATTTAATGGGGTTTAAAAATGACCCTCTATCACATAATGAAAGATTAACAGTAATCCCATAATTACAGTTAGCGTAAAAATTGGGATTTATGAGGCTCTATGTCACGAATCCGGTCCACGAACTTTCCTATTCATTGACTCTCGCACTACACAAACAGTTGCATAGCACCCCGGACTACATTTCCCATCATGCATTGCTGATTGTCACAGCCGAATTGCACAACACCGTTTTACATGATTGCACCAGCTGGTTTATATCACCCCACATTTAACATCACTCTGATCCCTTCCCCTGCACGAGTATTGTTCAGCATTTAGCCTCTCTAGAGTAGCGACCTTACGGAGCCCTAGTCATTTCTTCGCCTTAGCCTAGCTTAGCCTAGTCATTTAGCTTAGCTCTTAGTCATTTGCGTAGCCTTAGCTTAGGCTTCGGTTTCTGATCTTCGTCTGGTTTCCTGGATTTCTCCTTTAGTCTTCCCCCTTTTTTTGATTCTGTCTGCCGATCGTCGACCTGTTCTAGCCCTAGGACTATTCTTGTGTTTGGCCCACCATATACCTGTTTGCCATCACCTGACCCCCCCCCCATGCCTGCTGTCTGACCAGTGGGCTCTGCCTGTCTGAATAAAGCTCTTGCGAATGGGATCCGAGTCTCCGTCTCGTCGACCGAACCTCTCGAACGGGCCTATGCTTTCTGTCTCTAGTTTGGAAAAGTTGGACATGCAAAGATCTACTGCCCAGTGGATAGCTATATGCGATTTCCAAAATGTGGACAACGGGCCCCGCTGAGAACACAGCTCAACATTGAGGACGACCTCATACAAAGGGTCAGATAAATGAAATCACAGATTTTAATGAAAAGTAGTAAGTCATGCATGCTAACCCTAATGGCCAAATCTTCTGGATCTGCTCCAAATTCTTGAACCTCTAGTCTCCCGAAGAGAGCGAATCCCAGTTAGAGATAATGGGGTCTTCAGAACTTCCGAGACGTTGTTGCAGAGAGTCTAACCTAATATTACAAAATCTAAACACTAGATTGTGAAGTGTTTTCATCTCTGAAATGCACTACCAACTTAGAGCACCATCTGAATCTGAGACTGCCACACGCTTAAAAGACAGACAGTGTCTGCCTAATTAGCAACTGAAGCATAGCCTGTCAATAAAGAAGCTAATAGGGTGAAGACAAATGCTTACTGGAACCATCTTCTGCCTTTCTGAGAATGCTGTAAGAGCAAGAAGCAAAATGGACAAAGTAAATGGACGTCACAGAGTGCTGAAAGCTCTGAGAAGAATTTTTTGGCAGAAACAGGCCACTCTTCTAAGACGTCTTGTCTGGAAAGTGTACGAAACCAAGCACAGCATGGAGCTCTTGCTGGATCCATCGGTCTTTATAAATGATTGTCAATTTCCATTCATTAATGTTTTCATTTTCCATATTTTATTACCAGAGCCGAGGAACAGATGATGTTTAATTGGTTAATTAGGGTATACTGGGTGACAGGGATCTAAATAAGGCCAAATGAATCCCAAAGGGATGTTAATAGAGTTTAATGGCATAGCATTGTGCCAGAGAAACATTTGTCGCTACTTTGACAAGCTGGCTGATATTTTACTAACAATACACTGCAATGCTCTTAAATTACACTGAGTAATAATCCATTTCAGATTCATTTGTGGTTTAGGGGAAAGGGTATAGTTTCCAGCTTCTCCACCACAGGTTTGTTTCATTTCCAGTTTACCTTATGACTCTGTGTGTGTGTGTTTTTCAGTTCACCTCCTCTACCCAAGTCAGGGTGCTTGGTGACCTCGGCAACATGAAAACAGGAAGACACGTACACATGCAAGCAGGCTGCATCTGGTGAATGAAGGGACTCTTAAATAACAATAGAGTGTCCTGCAGACACTTCGGCCAAATGGTAGAAGACACACCGCAGGAAATGAGAAGACGGACTAGAATATCCGCACAAAAATCACAATAATATCCTTGGGGAATAACTACAGAGAGGAAAGAAAGCTGTGATGCTCTGGTCTAATCATGCTGGTGTTGTTTCCAGAAAGTATTACAAGACTTCCTTATCTTGCATCACTCATGTTGCAATCCCATGACACTTTTTCAGAAGAAAACTGTTTGCAAAATCATGCAAAAGGCCAAACTGAATCAGAACAGTTGAGAAAGCGTCGCCAATGAAGTAAACCTACTGCCATGACAAATCTGATTTGAAGTTCAGAGGTATTCAGCCAAGAAAGCAAAGCGAAGGGATTTCTCAAAACACCAAGGCTGAGAAACTTTTAGGGACATTTAAATATAATAAAGTCAGACACAACACTGCATACACCCTTCTGGACACAAAGTCGGGGCCCCTAACAAAAATAACGCCTTTTTTATTGTCACCTTGAAGAAGGTGACTTCCTATTCATTAACGCATCCGTCATGACGAAAGGAAATTCCTTTCTAAACTTGTTTTAAGTCTGAGAGCTCTCTAAGGACTGCAGAAATTTTTACTGTATATCTGAACCGTTCTAGTCTTACAGCACGATCTTCTAAAGGATGTGAATGGTTATGTAAGTTTAGATATTTATTTTAATGTAGGCAGAAATATTGAATCCGAAACGTCCTGTGTTGAAAATTGCATTGTTTAGGATATGGCAAAAACACACACGGGACACAAACTATAGCTTCCTCTATTGACGCAGATCTATGTAAAGTGTGGGTGAGGGGAGTCTAGGTAGTTCCTACACAAATCTAATCATTACTTATATTTTGTCTTGTCAAAACATTGAAACAAATTCTTAAATTAAGAGGCATTTTACTAGATGCAAAATTATATTGATCTTGGTTTCCGGGGGGGGGGTGGGTGGGGGAACTAATAAATCACATTCTGCTTAAAATAAGTAAAACATCCTACCAGTGGAGTACGTAAAATACTCTTGGTGCTGCCCCAGTGACCAGCTTTTGCACTTTATTTATTTTTTAACAAGCACTGCACATGATGCTTGTCTTCATTGTGTGACGCAGCAGTATCAGGTCCAGCTGATGAGGAACAGAGCTGGAAACCACTGATTTAAACACTGCTTCAATTGACATGTAAATCAACCATATAGAAAAATGATTCTCTGATGAGCTGAAGAAATAGATCCTGCTTTTACGGGCATCAGTGATGACGGGCCGTGAATCAGAGGCGATGATTGAGACGTCACCGTCGAGGCTGCTCTGTGCATATCTGTCTTCAGTATAGATTACCCATGATGCTTGCAGCTCTTTTGTCCATGAGCTACGGCTGTGAATAGTGTTGCTGGAGATGCACAAAAGATGTCAGAGGGAGCCCATGGAGTGAGACGAGGCCGGCCGCCTGTAATCCTATTACTGCCAGCCAGATCCAGCAGTGGACGCCTCAGTGCCTGCAGACCACAGACACATGAGCTGCCCAGCCGTAGGGAGATTATGAAGGATGAAACATGCATGACTGTCATGACACTGTGTTCTCTATCAGTTAAGAGGTCATAGTTATAAAGTAAAGAGGGTTTATTGTTGGATAATGAAAGCTTGGTTGCATCACTTGGCTGTCTAAGGTTTTTATAGTGAAGAAATATACATAAGCTCTCTTTGGACAATGGGCAAAACATTGTAACAGCTTGTTGCATACGCACCCTGAACCACATAATGCAACATTTCCAAAGCCTGAACAAAGCAACATCTAAAAATAACAAAAAGCAAGATGTTATTTTTACATTCAAAGTAAACATGCAGGCCTATTTTATCAGTATAATATCCAAAGATCCAGTGTAGGGATGTGCATCTCATGACTCAGGCCCTGGCCGATACCTTATGCATTTCTCGGGCACAGCAAACGATACTACATTTAAAGATACATATGACGCAGCTAGTCATCCCCGTTTTTTCCTCGGGTCTCTGTGGTGTTTGTATAGTGCATCCACTAGTAATTATATATAAATGAATCGTATTTAACGGTGCAAATATGTTAGAAATGATGCATCGCAAAACAAATGCCGACTTCGCATTGTTAACTTTTTCTAGCGATGCACCGAGCGAATCGAGGAATCTTCCCATCCCTAATCCAGTGTGTGTGATTATGTAATCAAATGTCAAGGCCTCTGGAAGTTAAGATATGTGCCGTGTGAAAGAAGACACCAGCTGCGGCACAATCACGACTTATTCACATGGCCACACACACACACACACACCGCACATCTCCCTCATTTTCTGATTAAAGTGCTGAAGCAGCTATAGTCATGGCACTTGTCTGTGATTGATGTTCTTCTGGAGCATCTTCTCTCACACAGTGCTCTGCGCTCGATCACAGAGGTGGTCAGCGGGCCCCTTTCTTTCACACGCCGGCCCCTCGGTTCAATGTTAACGTCCAGCGGCCCCGCCTCCAGCTTTCACACCTCTTGAGCCGTCCAGCTGGCTGTGACCCCTGACCTCCTGACCTCCTGACCCCTGGACTCGTTCCCACGCCACACCGCTTTAACAGATGGAAATAACTTTATTCAGCGGCAAGGTGGACAATCTGGCCAAACGCTCCCCAATAACCGTCACGTAGCACCCCAGTGCCTCCGATCGTGTGATCTGACCGGTCTGCAAGTAACACACACCCACTTCTTTGACAAACCAATGTTTAGATGTTGGAAACTCAAACACAAACCTGACAAAATGGCTGATGTGTTGCTGCCTGAGAGGTGGACGATATAACCAACATACGCACCATAGTATAAATCATTTTCAACCACAGTAAGGAATGCCATAGCATAATAGCATTTCTGCACTGCGAAAAAAAATAAAAGAATTTCTTACTTAGTCATTTCTGTCTTGTTTTCTAGTATAAATATCTAAGGATTCTTGAATGAAGATGCATTTACTTGACAAGTAAAACGACTTAAGATATTAAGTCTTGTTTTCAGAAAAAATTAAAAGAAGCAAAAATATCTGCCATTGCTGTAAGAAAAAATTAAATGCCCTCAAGCCCCAAGAAGCCGTGGTTTACAGTGAATTTATAACAGCTACGGGGCGTTGTTAGGTACGACGTGAAGTGGAGTTAGCTGTTATAAATTCACTGTAAACCACGGCTTCACGGGGCTTACTGCTTTTATAAAACGGTTATTCCATATACGTAGTAAGTTTTCACAAAATAAAACAGAGCAAATAAAATATAATAATATTAATAAAAACATTATTATTTCGCCAAACAATGTAGTTCCTCAGAATTGGTTGTGGTTGCAACAAAGTGGTTGCTGAGAAACACACAGAAGTAAACAAAGGTGTGTGTTTATAGAGTAATTTACAACAGCTTCGAACGCGGCTCAACCAATCAGAATCAAGCACCGGAACTCTGCATTCTCTAATCTTTCTTTTAAGCAAAAACTAACAAATGTATGATAATTGTTTTTTGAAAACAAGACTTGATATCTTAAGTCATTTTACTTGTCAAGTAAATGCATCTTCATTCAAGTATCCTTAGATATTTGTACTTCCTTTGTTCTTCAATATTTAGCAAGAAAGCATAGAAGCAAGTTAATATGAAGTGTCAACAAGAAAGCCGTACACGAATGCATTCAGTCATTATGGGCACTATCAAACAATTATAGATTCAGAGGATGTGAACTGATGTGTGTTCATGACTGCAGCTGACTAACCCTAGTTTACATGTCAGGACGGAAAGATGCCAGAACTGACTTTATGAACGCTTGAGTCTTCATTATTTTTATGTACAGAAAGTAAATGTGATAATGTGAAGTGAGCGTGTTGTGCTTAAAGCTAGAATCACACTCAACAAGCAATACCTCAGCGTGCTTTCTGCTGTCCCTTACAGAACAAAAGTATATGTAAAATATCATGCGAAATATTGCGTAATACATGTCCATATATGGGAAACTAGTGCTTATATTTTTCAATATAACTGATATATAACATACATTGACAATATATGGCTATATAATGATACATACAAATATATTTAGAAATGAAGACAAAAATACATCTGATGTTCACAAAGTCAGATCCTTTGTTCAGTATATATTGCACACAGATGTTCCCATATAAATGTGAATGTATTTGCACACATTTGTGTCCCTGCAGCACAAAAGCAGTGTTAAGTCGCTGGGGGATATTTGTAGCAAAGCCAACAATACATTGTATGGGTCAAAATTATTGATTTTTTTCTTTATGCCAAAAATCATTAGGATATTAGTAAAGATCATGTTCCATGAACATAATTTGTAAATTTCCTACCATAAATAAATCAAAACTTAATTTTTATTAGTAATATACATTGCTAAGAACTTCATTTGAACAACTTAAGGATGATTTTTCTCAATATTTAGGAATTTTGTGCACGCCTCAATATTCAGAATTTTCTACTAGGTGTATTCTCAGCCAATATTGTCCTATCCTAACAAACCATACATCAATGCACTGCAAAAAATGATTTTCTTACTTAGATTTTTTTTGTCTTTTTTCCAGCCAAAATATCTAAACATTCTTAAATCAAGAAGAATTTTCTAGACAAGCAAAAATTATTGTCTTGTTTTCAGAAAAAAAAAACATGTCAAAATTAAGTGAGTTTTTGCCTGAAACAAGCAAAATAATCTTGTTTTCTGTTTGAAATAATTACCTCATTGGCAGATTATTTAGCTTGTTCTAAGCAAAAACCCACTTCATTTAGACTTGTTTTTTTCTGAAAACAAGATAATAATTTTTACTGTGGTATTTTCAACTGTGGCAATTAACAAATGAATTTACATCATTAGTTAATATAATATATTATTAGGCAACTAACACATTATGACACATTTAACATAACAATTTATTGATTACTTAATCTATAAATCATATAGAAGTTCATTATTGCTGATGTAGTAGTCACTTATAAGTGGAGTTTTATATATTAACTCCATGATTATCTGTGCATTATTAAGCTGAATGAATGCATATTTGTGCACACAGCAGTATTGTAAAGTTTTACCGTTACTCTATTGTAAAAGTAATGCTGCACCTTCTCAGCACACTGATGTCTGCTTAACTAACTGCTTATTATTAGCAGGTGTGCTTATGCCTTTGTACAGCTGATATTTAAATATGATGGTTAACTACATTCCACATGTGTGTGTGTGTATACTGCATGAGTAAATATATGTTCAATATATTTATACACATGCAGTACCACATCTTATCACACGTGTCTTTATATTATAAAGTATATTACTGAATATAAAATACATATATTGCGATACATAAGTAATTATGTTGTTACATATTTTTGAAAGCGGCAATTCCTTATGTATTATTCAATATATTGTATTATATTACACAATATATTCTTCTGTGTAGTTTTAACATGGTTTAAGTATATTTCGCCTTCATATAGTAGATAGTGCTGTCAACATGATCGCATCCAAAATAAACGTTTTTGTTTACAAAATATATGTTTGTGTACTGTGTATATTCATTATGTATATATAAATACAAACACAAACAGTATATATTGGGAAAAGATTTCCATGTATATATTTAATACAAGGTGATATATATATAAATGTTTTAATTTTTAAACATTAACGTATTTTTCTTAAATATTTATATGCATGTGTTTGTATTTATATAAATATACACAGCACACACACAAATACTATGTAAACAAAAACTTTTATTACGCATGCGATTAATCGTTTGACAGCACTAATTTAGGAACATAGTTCTTTCTCACTCCCAGTGAATCCATTTAAATGAACACGAATTCCTCTTTAGTCTTAAACACTTTCTTGGTTTATGGCTCTTGAGGGCTGCTGCAGAAAAGCTTGTGACAGAGAGACTTCACAGAGAGATTCGCTGCCCTTTGACCCTCGTACTGAGCAAACAGGACAAGGTGAGAACGACTGTACACAGCCCAGGCTTTGAGCGTAACTCGACGCTTTATTCTTCAGATTCTGCTCACCGGACCAACGCTCAGCTCTGTGTCTGTATCTCCATCGCTCCCTCGCTCTCTCTCCCTCGGCTGCTTCATTGTGTCGCTGGACATTTTCTCCATTGAGCTCCAGTCTCTTAGGAAACCCCAGTCCTGCATAAAATGAGGGGCGCAGAAGGGGGGAGGAAGGGGGGAAAGAGGAGGGGAAGCTCCAGAGAAGGGACACAAAATGTGAGGGACGGCGTGAGGAGGGAGCAGAAGAAGTGCAGGAGCTGCAGCGGATCAGACCTTCAGCTCGCGCTGAGGAATATCTGCAGCTACTTTCTCTGGACCATCTTCAGAGAGACAGGGCTCAGCTGTTGACCGTTTGTGATTGCTGGTTTGGAGCACGGCGTGAGATCTCTTCTGAAGCTCTTTATGTGGGGAAGTGTTCATTTCACTGCAAGCGTTTCTAGGGTCTAAAAGATCTCGTTCAGAATGTTTCTGTATCTGGAGACGTTTGTTGCATTTTCTGCACAGACTTTGGGGGGAAATGAATAATGTGGACATTTCTATCTGGAGTTGTGCAGGCACAGATCCCATGTGGGCCTGGTTATTAGATTAGAAAAATTCTGCATGATTCCACAAGTAAGCGCTTCTGGAGAATCTGATCTGCAGAGGAACGTTACGCTGTGATGAAGCTCCATCATGAGCTGTTTAAGAAAGCGGCTCTTGACTGAGAGTCTGAGGAAACTCTCTTTCCAAAGCCGGGGAGAGAGGTACAGATCGATCCGCTTGGGTTTAGTCAAACTCCATGGAGACTATATTTACAGCCCGTCGAAACCAGAGAAAGTGAATGTTTTGATGTGTGTCAGATCTTTTGTGCGGCTGTGTGAGTTATGGGTTAAGAGGCTGCCGTCGGCCGCTGCTATTATATAGCTGTGTGCTTTGATCGCTTAAGCCATGAGGATCCTACTGTGACGCACAGCTGACCCTCTCACCGCTGACCATTGTGTCCGGCCGATTGCTTATGAAGACCCCCACACAGCAGGAGCAGACCACTGCTTCTCTTCTGCTCCTCTTCTCAGTTCATGCGTCTGGTCTGATGTTGACGCTCTGGTGCTGATTGTCCAAACGCAATTCTTGTGCTTGTGTGAAGCAGGAGTTGTGGATGGACATCACGCTCCTGACCGTCCCTCTCGTCTCCAGAATGGACCATCTAAGGGTTCGTGGTCCTTCAAATCTCCAAAAGGAGCATTTTGAGAAGAAGACAGCTCAGTTCTGGTGATTTGGTTCGGTTTTCTCTCCGGTCTTCAGATTATTCAGATATTAAGGTGACCTTATCTCAAATGATTATTTAGTTTAGAGGACAGGTGAGATTAAATGGGAGAAAAGTCACTTGTTCCTCAGATGTTTCTCTTGAGATGTGCGTCCTCTAGATCAGTGGATCTTAACCAGGGCTTCAGGAGCCACTCAAAATGACTTCAGTTAATTCAAACAAGACTAAACAAGCTTTGAAATATGCTAAAACAACTAAACGCAATTATTTATCAGGCAATATTTCTTATTTCAATTTACTCCCAAACTCAATTTTTAGCATTAATTCTAATTGTTTTAATCTATGTTTCACTCCTAATTTAAAAAATAAAGAAATAAATAAATCACACAACTGTACAACTTTAAAAGCTGGTGAATCCTGCTCTATAGAGTTTCAGAAGAGATCTCAACAATGTCTTAAACTGTGCTCAGATTTGCCAAGAAAGTTGGACATGTATTTTAGCGCTGTACTACTAATTTTTGCCTTGCTTGTGTATTGTGTTTTTATTTGTCTTAACCAGATTTTGGGGAAACCTCTAAGACAAAACTGATGATTACATGAGCCATGACTAACTCAATTAAGTCTCCTACACAGTAAAAGAGCAGCCTCCAGACAGTTCTGCTTTGCTTTGACTAAGCATTTGAAGTTAGAGGGAGAAAAAAGAGCATTAACTGAAAATGATATATCTAAAGATGAAGTGAAAAGGGTGTTGCTGTGAAGGAGTGACACTGTAAGCTGAAGCTCTGAAATCGGTCTCAACTAAACAGTCAACCAGGTGAAAATCTGACATCAAAAAGAAAAAAAACTTAAATCAGAAGTATAGTGTGACAATCTATCTGTGCAGATGGAACTGAAAAAGCAACACAGAACAGCAGAAAGAAAGAAAGGGAGAGAGATCAAGAGAGACGGGCATTAATATGCTAATGGCCTGAGTGAATACACACAGCTCTACTGACCATACTATCACTGCTGGACACCACAACATCACACACACACTAAGCCTCACTCACGAGGTGCACACATTATGCAACTCACACATTTGCATAAACAACAGAACACATGCTTGTTCACTAGTACACACACACACACACCACAAACACCTCACACCACACACACAACACCCACAACACACAAGCACGCTCACACCCACCACACCACACACACACACAACACACACTAACACAAACACTCTCTCACACACACACCCACACTCTCACCCACACACACACACAAACACACACTCTCGCTCACACACCCCACTCACACACCCATGACAACATCGGTGTGATAAAAAAAAAAGAAATATAGGTACAAGGCGTAAAACTAAAAATTAGAAAGAGGCAAACACTTTGCAATGCGGAGTGTATGAAACGGGTTTACCATTGGTTGATCTACCTCAGGCTGCCCACCCTTTTTTGTGTGGGGATCTACTTTCAATGAGAACTCACCAAGATCTACCAGTGACAAAAATAAACAAATAAAATACAATTTAAAATGATGGGAAAAAACCTAAAAAGCTTGCTGGCATTACTTGATATGCATTCATTTAAATTAGTCATTTAACAAATTAATAAAAATAATGTTCAATTCTACGTACCGAGGGAGGATGCCCGCATAACTGGCCTGCGTTTACCTAAAGCATTTGCTTCTCAACCTTCTGGTTACTCTCCAAGTCCCCTCCTCTCCAATCAATTCAGCCTTTTCTAAGTTCACTACAAAACCTTGTATTGTATTTTATTACTTTTCCAATTACAGTAAATTATTTTGACTAAAACAAAATTCCAGATAAATTACAATCATTCAGTGTTCTTTTTTGCAAACATAGTTTGCAAAAATGTCACTGCAGATATTCTATACAACTTACAGTTTTTTACGATTGCTTACAGTTTTTGCCTATTGCTTGAACACTATAGACACATGCTTAGACCAAAGTAACAAAACTTGAAGCTTTTGTTACTACACCTTAAACACAGTGTAACCATACCTTAAAAAAGCCTGCTTTTGCAACCTTCTTTTGCTTTCTCACACACTTGCTCCCTGCACACGTACACACTATTCATACATCAACACTTCGTTCAAACATGAAATCTCAGGGTACCATTGGTAAAACACATCTATTCAAAATACAACACACGTTGGTTAATTGAAAAGACGTTGACACACACCTGAAAACACTTACTTACAAAACTGATCACCGATCAGCCAACCACAAATAGGCCTCCGTTGAGCCATTTTGAGAACTTTGCAAGCATGGAGGCAGGGAGAGCAAGAGGTAGAGGTAGAGGAAGACAAAGAGAGAGAGGAGTAGGACATGGTCGAAGAGGCTATGCACGGAACAATATTTCAGATGATATTAGAGCAACGTTGATGAGATCCTGTGGCCAGACCCAAACAGACGGCAGGATCTGTAATCCCACCCACGCACAATTGGCCTGTTTTTCTGTATTTACAGTAGTTTATTTTGTGTTTTATTTTTGTATTATTTTTGCATTACTGCATTTACTGTACTGTACTGTAAAGTATAGTACTGTGATGTGCCGTATTGAGTTGATGTCATTGGTAACCTTTCAGTACTTTCATTTTTGGTTGTTGTGAAAACCTTTGTTGGAAAAAAACAGAACAAAAACTGTAAGTGTTGCATTGAGCTTCACAGAATGCTTACTGATGAACTGAATAAAAACAGTGAAAATTAAAGACTGCAGTGTTTTGTATAAAGTACAGTTGTGTGTTGCTGCTGATCTGAAAGTGTATTGATATGATGCAAGTGGGTATCATTTTGTCGTCAGAGTGACATTTTGACAAAGGATTGCTAGGTTTTGATAGCAGTTTCATTTCGACATAGATGTGACTGGTTTATTTCCCAGTGTTGTGTCTTGTGTGCAAAGTTTTGACACAATGAGCCGAAGTTTTGCAAAAAGTGTTCAAGCAATAGGCAAAAACTGTAAGCACAATTATGAAAACAGGGCCCGGTTTGTCAAAACACTACACACAATTAACAACCCTACACCAAAGTAGCACAACACTTCAGATCATTTGCAAAATGGAACACTTTTGTCAAAACTATACACAACTTTATAAAAACAATATTTTGTTACCATACGAAACACATTTCATATGACTTTAATCTTTTTGAACCAGTTACACACTGCTGTTGCTAAGCTAAAACACTTTTAGCAAGTCTACTTCTCAGTGATTAGAGTACTGTAAATGAAGTACACAGAGAAAGTGCAACTATACAATAGTTCACCAAACAAGACCAATGCTGCAGACTGACGAAAATATCATTGATTTCTCTCCATATACCCAAACCAGTCAACATGGAGAATCACAACAAAACATGTCCCAGTTGTCATGCTACTACAGTAGTGTGCATAACACTGTTAGCTCAGCAAACAACAGACAAACGTAAAATACTGTATCCAGTACAGGTTACAATTACAGTAAATAACAACAAACATAAAAAATTATCTGAAAAACTGACAATATTGTACAGAAAATACAACAGTAAACATACTATACATTATCTCTTCGCCTAGCTGGATCTGGCCAGAGAATTTCATCAACATCAACAGCAAAATCCTCATTAGCAAGACAACGCGGGAAGAACCGTCTTGAATGTCGAACCCATCCTTGCACAGCTGCGGCTTTGACTCGGTCACAGGCGTCCTCCATGGCCTGAATGAGGGGTACCTGAGCCTGGGGCTGGAGATCGTAAACCTTCCACCGCCATGCAGAGAAAAGCTCTTCGATAGGGTTTAGAAACGGAGAGTATGGTGGAAGGTATAGTACTGTCAACTGTGGATGGTGTTGAAACCAGTTCTGGACCAAAGCAGAGCGCTGGAATGACACGTTGTCTCAGATGACAGTGTATTGTATCTGGTGCATTTCATTACCTGCTGTGACGATGTGGTGCAATCAGTCCAAAAATGCGAGAATGTGAGGTGTGTTGTAAGGGCCCATTTTGGCATGACGGAGGAGAACCCCATGCTGTGAAATGGCAGTGCAAAGGGTGATGTTACCCCCACGTTGCCCTGGGACATTGATTATAGCCCTGTGGCCAATGATATTTCTGCCTCTCCTTCTTGCTTTTGTGAGGCTGAACCCTGCCTCACCAATACATATGAATTCATGCAGAATTTCCTCAGCATCCATCTGCAAAACTCTCTGAAATACAGTGAAAGACAACATTGTGTAGTTCAGGATAGGTCTAATATATTACGGTCAGTCAATGTAAAAAAGTAATGTGTGGAGTATGCAACATCACAGTGCTAAAGTGAACAATACAAACCTCCACATACTCATGCCGCAGCCGTTCGACCCTCTCTGAATTCCGCTCAAAAGGCACTCGATAAAGTTGTTTCATTTGAACCTGATGTCTTTTCAGGAGGCGTGCCAGTGTTGACTGATTATTGAAAATGGCATGGTCACCGATAATGTTTCTGAGCCTGATAGCATTATTGGCCAAAACCATGTTTATTATCTCTCTCTCTTGTTCTTGCGTGAATATGGGCCCCCTTCCTCCTTGTTGTTCCCGACCCTCAATCCTATGTAGAGAATAATACATGTAACTTACTGTACAATGTCACAGGAAGGGGTATCACAAGTGCTGATATGGTGCATACAATAAGCAGCTGATTACTGTAACTGTAGACAGATCTTCTTTTCCCTGTTTTCCTGTCGAAAAGTCCTTATGACAGATGCCACTGTAAATCTGCTAAGATTTGGCTGAACTATCAGTCCAGCCTCCCTCAGCGTCAATCCATGATTCACAACATGGTCCACTAGTGTTGCACGAATGTCATTTGATAAGTTTGGTCCTCTTCTTCTTTGTGCACGTTCTCCTCCTGCTTCAGGTCTTCCTCTTCCTCTGCCTCTGCCTACTCCTCTGTGTACTCCTCCTCTCACCCTCACTCTCACTCTCACTCTCACCCTCACTAAAGATAAACTGCAGTGCTTTACAGCTATAGGACAGGAAGAGCTAAATAAACTTATCACTGCATCTAAACCAACAACATGCCTGTTAGATCCTGTACCCACTAAATTACTGAAAGAGTTGTTACCTGTAGCAGAATAACCGCTTCTCATATTTATTAACTCGTCGTTGTCTTTAGGTCACGTCCCAAAAACATTCAAGCTGGCGGTTGTTAAGCCTCTTATTAAGAAACCACAAGTAGATCTTAGTGAACTGGCAAATTACAGATCCATTTCTAATCTTCCGTTTATGTCTAAAATTTTACAAAAAGTTTGTGTCTGCTCAATTGTGCTCCTTCCCACAAAAAAATTATCTCTATGAAGAATTTCAGTCAGGTTTCAGGCCCCATTATAGCACAGAAACTGCACTTGTTAAATTACAAATTATTTGCTTCTTGCGTCACACCAAGGTTGCATCTCATTGCTAGTTTTACTTGAACTTAGTGCTGCATTCGACACTATAGACCATGACATACTCATAGATCGATTACAAAAATATACAGGTATTCAAGGTCAGGCTTTAAGACGGTTTAGATCCTACCTGTCCGATCGCTACCACATTGTTCATTTAAATTGGGAGTCATCTCAACTATCACCAGTAAAACATGGCGTGCCATAAGAAAAGAAAAAAAAGAAAAACAGAACAAGGATCTGTCCTAGGTCCTCTGTTATTTTCGATATACATGTTGCCACTTGTTAATATTATTAGGAAATACGGGATTATTTTCCACTGTTATGCTGATGATACTCGTCTATATATCTCAACATGATCAGATGAAACTTCTAAATTATCTAAACTAACGGAGTGTGTTAAAAATGTAAAAGAATGGATGACCAATAATTTTCTCCTATTAAATTTGGAGAAGACAGAGATATTACTTATTGAACCAAAAAAAAAGTACACAGAATCTCTTGGATTACAATTTGCAACTAGACGGATGTACGGTTACTTCCTCTACAGTCAAAAATCTGGGTGTTATATTAGATAGCAACTTGTCTTTTGAAAATCATATTTCCCATGTTACAAAAACAGCATTCTTTCTTCTTAGAAACATTGCCAAGTTATGAAATATTTTATCTGTTTCTGATGCAGAAAAGCTGTTTCATGCATTCATGACCTCTAGACTGTACTATTGTAATGCACTGCTAGGTGGTTGTCCTGCATCTTCAATAAACAAGCTACAGATAGTCCAAAATGCAGCGGCTAGAGTCCTTACCAGGTCAAGAAAATATGATCATATTACCCCAATTTTACAGTCTCTGCACTGGCTACCTATTAAGTTCCGTATCAGTTACAAAATATTATTACTTGCCTATAAGGCCCTTAATGGGTTAGCTCCTGCGTACCTAACTAGTCTTCTACCACACTACAATCCATCACGCTCCCTAAGGTAGCAAAATTCTGGATTTTTGATAGTACCTAGGATAGCAAAGTCCACTAAAGTAGGTAGAGCTTTTTCGCATTTGGCTCCCAAACTGTGGAATAGCCTTCCTGATAACGTTTGGGGTTCAGACACACTCTCTCTGTTTAAATCTAGATTAAAGACACATCTCTTTGGCCAAGCATTCAAATAATGCATCTCAATCTTTTACTGCAGTTATATCTAATCAAATGCACATTATTATTCTTTAGTTTGGGTTAAACAAATCAATTTTGCTTGGTTGGAACAGCAGCTACGCTAATTATGTCTCTATTTGTTTCTCTGTTTTTTGCCATGGGATTGACATCCCGTGGTAACTAGGATTTACACAAGCTTCAGTCTGGATCCGAACACCTGAGAAGAGATGATGCAAAACCCCTCAGAGGACCTCAGATGATGCCAACCCGGAAAAAACATACAGAACTACCACATTTTGCTATAAGTTTGATTGCATCATATAATAATTGCTGTTAATATTGTTCATCGTCTGTTTTATTACGTCTTAAATTGATTTTTCCGTACTGCTGGTTCGTCTGGTCAGAGGAGAACTGGCCCCCCGACTGAGCCTGGTTTCTCCCAAGGTTTTTTCTCCATTCTGTCACCGATGGAGTTTTGGTTCCTTGCCGCTGTCGCCTCTGGCTTGCTTAGTTGGGGACACTTCATTTCCAGCGATATCGTTGACATGATTGCAAAGATATTATTTTAACTGAGCTGGATGTTGACATCACTGTATTCAATGATGAACTGCCTTTAATTGAACATTTTGTGTTTACTATTGTCGTTTTATTATTGACACACTATTTTCCTATTTGTAAAGTTGCTTTGACACAATCTGTATTGTTAAAAGCGCTATATAAATAAAGGTGACTTGACTTGACTTGACTCTCACCCTCCCTCTCACTCTCCTCCACTCTTCTTCTGACTTCTTCCATTTTGGTTGAAGGCAGGTGAACCTACCTGCTGCATTTGTATAGTGCTTAAACCTGATTGGTGTGTCTACAATTGAGCAATCATGTGTTTGTGCACCTGATTGCTGTGTTTAACAGATTGGCTCATAGATGTGGTAATTTGACAGTCAGTGCTTTGGAATTGCAACGAAGTGACATCATGATATATTTCTGTGTCTGATGTATACAAGTGTGTTTAATGCTTTGCGAATCACTGTGTGTAATGTTTTGCAAAAAGTGTGAAGCTTACAATGTGCTTACAGTTGTGCAAATCTAGCCTTGTGTTTTGCTCCTTGAGTGTAAGGTTTTGCTAATTGTTGGAAAAGT
>JADLZN010001896.1:0-151496 GCA_018155175.1 Sinocyclocheilus anophthalmus | reverse complement strand
ACTATGTGCCAATGGGATAAGAAAAAATATTCTACACACATTCTCTGAAAACAAGTCCTAATATGTTATGCAGTTTTGCTAATATGTACTGTATCATTTTAAAAAGTGAGATACATTCTCTGAAATCAATTATAATATTTTTCTTCATAAACTGATGTTGTTTTAAGATGTTTCAATTTTTTTATTGGAAGACGAGACAAAAAAAAAAAGATTAAGAAAAATGATTTTTGCAGTGTAATTATTCATTACTAAGCACAAACTCCAGCACCTTAAATGAATATAATGAATGGTGCAACAAATTATGATGAACTGTTTTCATTAAGCAAAAGATTTGAAATACTAGACCTGAATATACTGTAAGTTTTAACTACTTAATGCATCTGTAGGTGCCATCCTGGATCTGTGTACTTGTACAGTATGTGTGTTTGGTGCACATGTGTAGATGTGCCTGTTACAGGTCATGTCATCCCAGGAGACATTCCCGCTCCTGACTGATGCTGCTTCAGCTTCTTTTAAGAACCGTCTCATGCTCCAACACAGACCATTGCTTAAGCAAAATTAGCTTTTTTGTAACTTGTTGGTGTGCTGATCTGATTGATTTAAGTGTGCTTGACTTGAAAAGCTATAAACATCTCATAATGCATATTGAATACCATATCTACGAAGAAATGGTATAAAAAGTGATGCCATTTGTCTCCAAATTAAGTCATTTTGCCACACTCTGCTGCCAGCTGAGCAGAGTGTGGCAAACCCAGACCGCTTTCAACAGACACAATATTGAACTGAGCAAATGCAAAAAGTTCACTTTGCACTCACATCACACAAATAAGTGGATGTTACACTTATTTTTTGAATCCCATTTAAGCTGAGTATTATTGTATTGAATAAAATATATTTGTAAATATTTATACATTTATTATTATTAATAATAACTTTGTCTTTTTGTCAATCATTTGTAATAATAACAGCAATAATATATCATGGTTAGAATATATATTCAGAAATATTTCTGTTAGCGCTATCAATACATTTAAAAATAACTGAACTAATCAATCAGACGTTTTGGTAATTAATCATGATTAACTGCACCTAACATTAAAATGTGTAATTCTAAATATATTTTTAAACTGAATCTCCAAGTGAATGTAGAAGCAACATAAGGATTTATTTTTTAAATATTTATTAGTTTGACCTATTTGTTTAATGGAATCTTGTATAAATACTTTGAATGAAGATCAAAAAGCTCACCTTGTTGGCAGAGGCTATTTACAGTATAGCTCCGCCCACCAATGTCTGGTTGGTGTAGATAAAATTACAAAAGACGTGGGTTGTACAAAAGACTCAGTGGCATAGGGCACAAAGCACACAGTGGTACCTTTTGACACGATTGATTTGCCAGACTTATTCTTCTCACTTTCCCATCACATTTCAGACTGGAAAGACATTTATTTCCAATAAAAATGAAGGAAATGGAAATAAAGTGCCGCAGGTATTTAATAATAAATTGTTTACTGGGTAGGTTTAGGGGTAGGTGTAAGGAGGGCTTAATTGTCCCAATATAAGGAAGCATCTACTTAGTAATTTTAAGAAATATGATAATTTACACTCAATATGTTATAATTGCATACTGTTTTATAATGTACTACAACACTGAGGTGCAAATATCTGCCACTTAAACAGCTTTTACACTTATTGCAAAGAAAATGCTGCTATTTTGCATAGTGTAAATAGAATATATACGTAAATTTGCCTTAGTGTAATAGCCCATCCCTAATAAAATCGCTATTTTCACTTAGTGTAAATAGAATCTATTTCTGTTTGAACTTAGCGTAAAAAGCCGCTGCTTTGAAAGAAGGCAAATATCGCAGATACCTCAGATACGGTACACGTATTCGTACCAAAAATATTCGATATGGTATGCAAGTGTACCAAACAAATACAGCATCGTTTTAACCACTGCACTTTAAATAAATCTGTTATGAAACAAGCTATGACAGCCACTGTATGGGAATGAATATATCTCAACAACAATTTGTTATTTAGAGTTATTTTACAAACGCATTGTGAGCATTTATATGTTTGTCATACAATTGTAAGTTGAGTGTGCTTCTATATTTTAAATAAATATAATTAAATTAAAGTTTGGGCTTGTTGTGAATGGAACCTATAATGAAAAAGGGATCATTATATCGTTTAGAGGCTAAGATGAGGCAAGTTTGTAAAATTTTAATTATATTGAATTTATTTAAAGAGAGCAATTTGTTTAGTAAACCACTGTTTAATAAAAAAAGAAGCAATTTTATGTTTAGTTTTTTTCCCCTCTTGCTGTATCGAAGACATACCAAACTGTGACTTCAAAACTGAGGTATGTACCGAACCGTCATGTTTGTGTACCATTACACCCCTAATACACAAACCACAAACAAAACACACACATGGGTATTTATAATACTGAAAAATACTACTAATGCATTATAAGCAAAATATACAAATGTATATATTTTTAACAATTGCAAATATAGTTGTCGTACATACCCCAGGCGTGCAATTAGCATTAAAGCCAAAATAAATAAATAAATATCAACAATCAAAAACAAAATCCAATAAGCATGAGCACACTTCAAAGTGAACAGAAGAACATCCAGCCAAGGTCAAAGAGGATACGGCTCTCCCCTTCCGCAGGCTCCCTCTGGCATACAAACCTTGGAGTTAACCCCTCGCACAGAGACCAAGAGAGATTTCAAAGTCTCTGATGGGTTATGGGTTCACCTTAGCCAAAGGTTTCTCTCATTTGCAGTTAATTTTTTCCTGCAGTTCTGTTCATTTGTATTCTGAGTCACAGGCGGCATTCTTATAAGACCTCAAACACACACCCACACACACACACAAAAACACACAGGTTAACAACAATATAATTTCATCAACACAGCCTTTTTTCTACAACTATTTCTTTCTTTCACCTCCCTTCCTGCCTCCCTGTCAGTTTCGCTGCTTATGATGAGGTGCTCCATCATGCACTGCCTTTTCATTTTTATTCTGTATTTCTAAACTTATTATGAACCTCCACACACATGCACACCCATCCGCCCATAGCTGACTCATTATCACTTATATCACGCTTATATGTCAACACAGCCAGTAACGTTGAGTGTTAAGATGCCCGAACGTCTGTGTGTGTGCGCGCATGTGTTTATATGCTCATGTTTGGCATCTCATGAATAACTGATGGGCAAAAACAGAGGGAGTTCTGATTTGGTGAGAATGAATTTTGGCTTCCAAAAACTGCCCAACCATGAAACGAGTGCATGATGAAATGTTTTGCTTTGAAATAGCAAATCTGTATCACTCGTATGAAATAGGACTAAAGTGAGGCAGTGAAAAGTAGCCTTTAGAAACACAAAGACGTTGAAAGAGACGGGGGAAGAAAGTGAAAGAGATTTCCCCCATTGACCCGCGTTGTGCAAGATGCATGAAATAAGTTTTATTTTGTTTCCTTGGGGCATTTTAATCTAATCTGGCAGGGATGGGACTATATTGATATGTTAAGGCAGAAGGTATTACTGAAGCTTAGTAGCATCATATTAAAAAGAGCCACGAATAGAGCCAAATATTATAAAGTCAAAAAGTTTCATAGCTGGGTTTCTACTTACTAACTTTAGACTGGGTAGGGAAACGAATTGGTTTCACTCAAATGGAGATTGGACATTTTCATATGAGTGTAACGAAATCCAAGCAGCACTATATGAATTAAATGCTGATTTATCACTTAATTTTACCTCTGAAGTTATTCCTGAGTTAAACAATTTTATCTTGTTTGGAATTTTAACACTAAGTTTTAAAGAATAATAAATAAATAAATAATAATACATTTCTTATTCATTGGAAATGGATTGATTTACTCTTATTTTAATGTTGATTTAAAAAGAATTAATAAATATTATTAAATATAATCATTATTTACTTCTGTCAAGTGAAGTATTTCCAAGTGAAACATTTAAACAGACAAAAAGGATGAAACCTATTTTTGTTAATTGGAAATTTACATTTTAAAAGAATAAATAAAATAATAAAACACTTACTGCTGTAAAGTGACCACATTTCTGAGTGAAAAATATTTTAAAGGCAAAAGGACAGAACTTGCTTCTTATTGCTTATTAAATCGATGATTATTGGGAAAATGAATTTGGCTTTTTTTATTTTAATAAATAAATAATACAAGAATAAAGTATATTAAATGAATTAAGTTTGAATGTCTGAATGTTGTTATTACCATTTTCAATTTTGGGAAAATACAATTTTAATGATTCATTTTTAATGTAACTGATAAAACTGCTTATTAAACAAAGCAGTCTCACATAAAAGAGGCACATAAAACACTGTTCATAGGATGTGATATACAGCGTGGCTATTACCGTCCACTCTGAATGTGATGAGAGGTGATAAAAATATGTGGGATTTGTGGTCAAGGTCATCCCGCCTCATTTACAGTCCGTCCAATCACACGCCTGGGCACCTGCGGAGCCGTGACAAGCCTCGAGATATGTATACAGAGAGACAGTTCAAACAGACGCACACACATTCTCATGCCCTCACTGAGAAGTAAAACTCAAGAGTTATCATTCTCCTCATCATGTCTTTGGCCAAACAAATAGTGACAGATACGCCCCGTAACGCATCGAGCATCGGTTTGACTGGCAGGCGTTCAGGGATGACAGCTCTGTCGGGTCCTGTCAAAGTTGGATGGTGACTGGCAGACTCCGGACAGCTGAACATCTGGGGCCTTTCTGAATCAGAGACCATCACTCACAGTCAAACACACACACACACACACAATCACACCCATGCACGAACAAAACAGAATCGTAACGCCTACCGCTATGCAGTAAATAGAGTAACCATATGTTACTACAACAGGTCAAAAAATGTATTGATTTCTTGCACACAATGAGACATTATTGTGTTTATCCTTTTAAAATGTGTGTGGGTGTTACTATTTAAATTAGTGGTGATATTAGTATACACATTATGCATATTGTCATAGTATCACACACACCACACTGTACCTGTGTATACTGTTTTTATATCCCGGTGGGAACTTAAACCTGAATACATACACACACTCATGGGGACTCGTGTCATGGTGGACACCTAAATTGAGGTCCCCATGGGTAAACAAGCTTATAAATCATACAGAATCTAAAAACGCATAAAGTTTCCTGTGAGGGGTAGGTTTAGGTGTAGGGTGATAGAAAATACAGTTTGTACAGTAGAAAAAACATTTGAGAGTCCCCACAAAGATAGCAAAACAGACGTGCGCACACACACAACAAGGTTCATTTTATGGGGAAATTCCATAGGCGTAATGGTTTTTATATGTGTGTGTGTGTGTGTTGCTATTTTATTTAATTTTTTCAAATAAAAACACAACTTTTTCTATTTTTTTTAAGTATTGTTGTTTATCTGATTATGGTTATAATTATTGCTATACAAGCTTAAAGCTGAAGGGTGTATTTTTTTCCTATTTTTAAAATAATTTTGCCCAAAATGTTTCATTTAACATTCGACCAGCTTGGCAAAGCAACACTGATTCAAAATATAGTCTGAGTTTGGGGTGGAACCATGTGTATACAAAACCAATGGCAATGGAGTGCTCGGTCAAACCTGAAAATAGTTAATATAATATATAGTTATTATAATAACATTCTTTTTTCATTATTATTTTCCATTATATTAAATGTAATCATTTTCCCTCAATATTATTGTCTAATTAATCAATTGTTATTAGAAAATAATTTATCATTATGTTCAGCATGTCATTTTGTTTAAAAATGAACGTCTAATATTATTTTTAGATATGCAATTTCATATCTTTGTTATGTTCTTCATTATATTTTTCTATTTTAAAAACTATTATGGCATTAATATTTCCATGTTTTTCAACTATTATGTTTAATAATTTGGCTAAAATATTAATGTTATTATTAAAAATATATTTAATTATTAGAATGTAGGAATCATTATGTTACAGCAGGGTATTTTTTAACCATAAAGGTTCTATTTATCCATATTCTATACATATCCCTTTTGACAAATTGATTTATTTGTTATGTTTAACATAAGAAGAGATGCTAGAGTGAAAGAGGGGGATTCTAGATAGAGAGAGAGGGGAAGGAGGTAGAGAATGAGAGAGAGGAAGAGAGAGAGAGAGGAGAGAGAGAGAGAGGAAAGAGTTTTATTTAAAGTTTTATGCAGGCTAATGAATAGCGGCCGGATAGAAATAGAAATTAACACGCAAGCCAAAGAATCAATCAAAGCTCAAGGGCTGAAACACAGCTCTATGTTAGTATATAATAAACACCACATACGAACTCTCTCACACACAAATACACTTAGAACACCCACTTTTAACAACAAGCAATTCTGTACCACCCCAACAAACAGAAACGTGCAATTACTGCAATCTTATCAAACAAAAATAAACTTATTAAAAGATACTTATGAGTTTCGGGGTAAAATAGCATCTGTATGCTTTGAACCTGAATGCTGCATTTAAACATCCACTAACCTCTTCTAGGTCTAAAACTCGACCAATATATTATCACCGTCATGCTGGATGCTGTGTTAAAAAGAAAATTGATGGGTTTTTTAAATGGCATTGAAATTCAGAGCACTCAACAGCTGTTGCTGTGCAACTGTCTTCCTTCAGATGTTAATTTCAACTGTACTTCTGCTCTGACGATCTTCCTCTGAACCTTCATCAGTGGAATTTGATTGATTGGTGCAAACAGAATGATTGTTTGGAATCGAGAGGAACACTGCGGCTAGACGGAAACCATAAAGCAAAAGGAAACCGAGCCGAGTCTGGTTTAGTATGATTCTTCACTTAACTATTTTTTGTGACATCAACATGAATTCAACATGAAAATTATTATTTTACACTTAAGACACATTCCTGGTCTTATGTTTAAGATGTATCTATGCATGGTTTTAAGATATTAACTGCATGTTTCTTTTAAACATTATCACATTTATTATATATAATTAGAGTTACTATTGTAATTAAGATAGAATTATTGTTAGAATTTGTTGTTATAATTATTGTTGAGTATGTTATGCAATTTCCATTTCAATAATTACATGTAAAACAAACTGATTTATTTCAATTATTAGAATGATTGTTGCAAATTATTTTTGGAAATTTGTATTGAGAAAACCATCTTCTATTTTCTTTTTATTCCAAGTTTTACAGCTGGAGTACTACGTAAATGTTAAAAAAGCCTATTAGACTATTTTTCACAATCCTATCTTTTCCCAAAGTTCTTCCCTTATTGGATTTTTTCTTTTATAAAATGTAAAATTCATAAATTCCTGTTTCTATGTAAAATATGTTTACAAAGTAAAATTAATTATGAATGATGTATCATGTTGACAAAATTTTAAGGGATGATTTGCGTCAAAAATGAAAGTTCTGTCATCATATTACTCACCCTTATACCGTTCCAAACCTGTAGGACCTTTTTTTTCTTCTTGTGCTGAACACAGAACAATAGTGATGTTCGGTTCTTAAACGAATCGTTCTTTTGAGCCGGTTCTCAGGAAGTAACTGGTCGAGCCGGTTCACAAATTGAACTTTAGTTCTGGGTTGATGACGCAGGACACACAGCCGAAGTAACACGTCCAACTCAAAAAGAACCGATTGAGCCGGTTCAACCAACTGCCGAAGTTTGCCGAGGATTACCGAGGACCCAACAAGAACCGAATGAGCCATGGCGAAGTTTGCCGAGGATTACCGAATATTCTGATGAGTGAGTTGATGATACTGTGCAAGCCTGAGGCATGTACTGGAAATATGCTTATTATGACTGTTATTAATTTACATTTTAGTAAAACCTGAAAAAACCTTTCTGTCGAGTGATGTAAATAAATTTTACACTGTTTATGTGCATGCATTTCTCTTTAAAGGTTTTTTTTTTTTTACTTTAAGCGAAATCAAGGGGTTTATAAGACTGGTTTATTCATTCTTAATACTGTAGACATGTAGAACATATCTGCGTTTGTGCATCAATGTCTGTAATGTGTGCTGTAGGTGTGAAACTTTTAGTTGTAGGCTAGTCAATATTGGTCAGTCAGTCATATCTGCCTAAAGGTTGTGAATCTTTGTGGTGACCACAAACACCATTAATTAATTATATCGAAATAATCAGTAATATGCTTTCACACAAATAAATTTATTTTTTGAATATTTCAACAGGTGCTGACGCCATTCATATTTCACTTTTAATGAACAACATAGCTGAGTTGTTAGAAACGAAATGGTGGGAGATGGTGAGTGGCTTGATGACGTCAGGAACAGATGGAATTGGCTTTTTGAACCGG
Organism: Sinocyclocheilus anophthalmus; assembly: GCA_018155175.1. Taxonomy (NCBI): domain Eukaryota; kingdom Metazoa; phylum Chordata; class Actinopteri; order Cypriniformes; family Cyprinidae; genus Sinocyclocheilus; species Sinocyclocheilus anophthalmus. The sequence continues at coordinate 143,120 of JADLZN010001896.1, read as the reverse complement.
GCAATGCAGACCGATCTGTCCCGAGAAAGAAGAAGACCGGATTCGCTACACAAACGCTCAATCACACACAACATTGAGACCCCACTGATTTGTTGTATGTTTTTTTTTTTTTACAGATTTAAAATGACGATGCAGAACTTTAATTTTAGGGAGAACTTCACACTTTGCACTTTAAATATTTTTGAAAATGACACAATTAATACTACCATTTTGTCAAAACCACTTTTAAGTTCGTCCTCAAAAGCACTCATTGCATCAGACCAGTACTTTGAAAACACGACTTCAAGATGATGATGATGACAGAATTTTCATTTTATGGTGAACATTCCCTTATACGACACAAATACACAGAGAACTGTTACAGACAGCTTGCATGGCAACAAACGGAGAAATCTTTGATTATTTCCCTTAGATGTGTGAAACGTGGACTCAAGTGTGAGCTGGATGCTCGAAAGCTTCAATCCACTTGAACTCGACAACAGCCTTTGTCCAAACTTCATTCTTTATTATCAAAGAGATATTTCATCATCTTTGAAGCATTTAATCCCAACAGTCCTCCTATGTTCCATAACCTAGTCAAATGCCATCCACATCGGAGACTGATAGTAGAAAGAGCTCAGATCAGAGATGTGACTGAGTCTGAGAGCTGGCACTTTGTTTCTTTGTATCAAGAGGGGTTGGTGAAGTCAGAGACCCTGTCCCAATGCTGGAGGTCTGAAACCCAAGATTATCATGCATAGTAGTTTTTTTTTTTGCTGATACACTACCACATCACAATAGTAGGAATAATGATATATGTTCTTAGTCTTACGTTCAAGGCTGCATTATCCCACAAATACAGTAAAATAGTAACACTGTGAAATGTTATTACAATTATTTGTAATAATTTTTAAAAATTTTAATATTTAAAAATGTAATTTATTAATGTGACACAAAGCTGAATTTTCAGCATAATTAATCCAGTCTTCAGTGTCACATGATCCTTCAGAAATCATTCTGATATGCTGACTTGCTGATCATGATACAAAACAAGTTGAATGGTACACTCTAGAAAAAAATGCTGGGTTAAATTAAACCCAGTGCTTGGTAAAATCTGCAACACACTAGCGATGGGTGTTTTGACCCCGCTGGTGGCAATGTGGTTTGTTCCGCTATTTCGCACAGTATTTTTAGTGTAGTGTCTACGCTTCCATAAAATCAGTAGCAAGACGCTTTGCAACAAATGATGAATAATGTTCCTAGGACAACCAATCAGCATATTAGAATGATTTCTGAAGGATCATGTGACTTCTGAAGACTGTGAGGAAGTAACGATGCTGAAAAATTCCGCTTGCATCACAGGATATGAATAACTTTTTAGTATATATTCAAATTTCAAACAATTGTTAAAAATTGTAATAACTTTGTTCCATATTGACTGGTTATTACCTGTACTTTCGAGAAACAAAGGCAGCCTTGTTGAGCATAAGTGAGACTATTCAAAAACATTATTACTCGTGGTCGAACGATATATCGCAAGGCCGTATATCGGCAGAGATTTGGGATTTTAAATATCGGCATTGGCCGATAATTTTTTCTGTTTGGCCGATACGTTCCGTGGCTGGATTTTTATTTTGACGGCGCTGAGAACGGCTGCGGCAAAGCCTGAACACACAGTGCTCACATTCTTCCTCTTGTTCGCTGTCGTCATTAACAGTTCGGTCCATGGATAGAAGTCTGTCTAATAATCAGATCGAACTGTTAAACAAAGGAATTAAAATGTATACAGAAAAGTATTATAACGATTGTTTTTATATTGTTAGTAATAGAAAGGCAAACCTTATAATACTTTCTCGTTTGCTGTCAGCATTAAGCAAATACACATTTACATAATTTAAACAAATCTTTGAATAGCTAATGAACATTTAATTTCACAAACCTTGCAAACTTAGTCGAATCCAGCTGTGAGATCTTATGAAGTGTGCATTTGTATCCTACACGATCGCGTGTTCTATACGTGACGTCGTGTCCAGTTGAAATGAATACGGAAGGTGGAGAGGTCAGCTCCTGAGATGTGACGATCGACAAACTTAAATTCGGGATTTCACTTATGTTGCGTTCATCTTTTGCCCATGCCATCTCATGTATTTTCAGGTGGTGCTGTAGTAAACTTGGTGTTTTCCTTGGCTTTATGTGAAAAAATGTGATTCCCCATGCATCACAACTTCCCAGCTTACAGAGTGCCCGGACCCCGGTGTGGTTACCGTGTTTACTCCTTTTTAGTATATTTTATTAAAGGTGTGTTTATTTGAAAAATACTTAGTAATTAGAGTCCAAGAATGTTATTTTACCTTTCGTTCTTTTATCCATTTTCAACTTATATGCAAATTATAAACAATTAAATTAAAAATACACTAAAAAACTATATCGGCTGTATATCGGCCACTGTGCTTTCCAAGATACTGGCATCGGCTGTCAAAAAAAAACAATATCAGTCGACCACTATTAATTACGTTTCCAAACTTTTGAAAGATAGTATGTACAGAAATCAAGAACCATGACGTAGAACTAAAAATAACAGAATAACAAATAAACTGCAAAAACGTTTTACAGAAACCTTTGCGGCAGTAAAAGGCCAGGCCAGTGGGCACATACTATTATGTCGTAAAGTACATACCTCAGCAGCACATTTTGCACTTCTACTTAATAGATGAAAGCAAATTGACATTCAGCCTGCTGTTTTGCCCTTACATCTAGTTCAAGACAGTAGTAATCAAGCCCCGCAGGAAGAGTGTTTCCTACATGTGTGAGAGACATGCTGACAGACATTAGCAAACGAGCAGAGAGCTCCCAGGCTGCACTGATCCAGCAGAGCCTCCTTAATTAGCTCCAGAGCCTCTTACTGACTACTGACACAGCAGGGACTGAGCACTGGGGGTATCTGTGGGTGTGTGTGTGTGTGTTGTTGTGTTTGTGTGTGTGTGTGTGCGTTTGTTTGTGTGTGTGTGTGTGAGGGTGTTGTGTGTGTGGTAGCGTGTGACGCGTTTTTGTGACAAAATGAAAGGAAACACATAAAATTGATAACTGACAAAGTCAGTAGCCATAGTAGTACAAGGAGAAGGTGACTTTTCGAGGACTCCACCATGTACTCACTTTACAAACGTGTTAAAATCACACTAGAATGGAGTGTATTGAAAAATCTAAAATAGCAACATAAAGTTTCCTGTAGGGGGTATGCTTAGGTTTAGGGTTGGTTTAGGGCAATAGAATATACGGTTTGTAAAGTATAAAAACCAATACGCCTATGGGATGTCCCCACTTTTCACAAATGTAAACTGTGGTGTGTGGTGTGTGTGTGTGTGTGTGTGGTAAATGCATGATAAATCAAAATGAGACTTACACATGCGGGAGAAAATTATCAGACTATTTGCTGTGATCACAACATGAGATATTTTTATTAATAAATTATATTGTCTGATGTGAATTCACTTAAAGCCTCTAAACTGAATTATTCTAAGAAACTGCTCTGTTACTTTTTTTTCAACTTACTGTATTATCACAATGGATATGCACGTCTCTACAGGTTTTCTCAGATTAGCTGATACAATGTAGAACATTATCTTAATGTGAGCAGACACGTTTTATTTGATCATCACAGTGATAGAAAGAGAGAAATGTGATGAAAATGTGTCCAAAATCCAGAAAAAATTTGCAAATTACTGCAAATTAAAAACCTAATAAATTATTTCTTAAGAAAAGAAAATGTTCAGAGAAAATATAAAAACTCTTTCTGAATTACATAACAAATTAAATATATTAATTATATTAGTTGTTGTTGTTATTATTTATTGCATTCATAGCTGCAAAGGCAACCTGGGAGGATTTGAGACACAGGCACTGTATGCATCATCATAATGATCAAATACCATGCACTTTGAGATTACATAATTTTCATAACTGCACTATAATTTTTACCTATTCTATAATATAATATAATAACAACTTCAACAAAACCTTATTTATGTTCACCAGCTACATATGTTACATTAGTGGTACTTAAATTGGCAGAATTTGCTGAAATGTATTATAATATACTAAACAAATATTCAACTTTAAAGCACCGGTATATGATCAGCAATGACAAGTCGTCCTGATAACAACTGGTCTGATGGGGCATGAGATCTGTTAACTTACACAAAAACTCTCTCGCACTGACCTCAGGCCATCAGGTCATCCCTATTGTTGAACCATGCAATGATTGTGTAACATCCTGCCTTCTGAGATGACATCTGGACAATTTCTGAAGGCTGACATTCAATAATTCAGAGTTTCGACAGTTATTGGAAAAAATACAAATTGCATCTGAGTTTTAAAAATAAATATTGTTTTAAATGTATGATTCAATTTCTACCAAGACTAAGTATTGTAGTCATTAAATATTTGCTTTATTAGATGTGATGTTGCCTTGGAAGCCTGTCTGAAACCTTTCCTTTGGAGGTACCTTCATACTAAAAATGCTATCTGTTAAGTCATTGACTGATTGAGCAGCGTGGCACAAAGGCAGCCGCACCTGCCTTTGGTTTCGGACACAGCCAGCATGTGTGTGTGTGTGTGTGTGTGTGTGAGAGAGAGAGAAAGGCAGGCAGTCAGGTACGGATAAGCAGGTCTTATCTTCAAGCCCAACAGCATTTACTTGTAATGCATCATGCACACAAAAGGACAACCAAAAGGATACATGCACAAACAGAGTTTAATCTCAACTAGGGTTGCGGTTAACAGGGCTCTCAACTAGCGGTCCAGGTGCCAAATCTAGCCTGTCAATCAATTTAATACGGCTGTCTGATTGGCCCACTTAACACACAAGAGTGCAAAACTCAGTGGCGAGTTCAACAGCGCTTAGCAGACATCAATTAATGGGCTGCAGTTCAAATCCAGACATTTAATCTTTTTCTGGCCATAGTTCAGCTACAAAGATTTAGGGGGAAATATTTGATTGAAAACTTATTTTATCTGGCCCTTAAAAGAAAACAGCTTATTATTAATTATATGCAAATATTACTATGCAGCTATATACTAATATTTGCATATACATTTAATTTATTAACTAATAAAAGAAAACTTTTGAACGTTCTATTATAGAACTATTCTCTCACAGAATCCCTAAAAAATGTATCATGGTTTCCACAAAAATATTAAGCACTGTTTTCAGTGACTGTTTTCAACATTAGGAAATGTTGCTTGAGCAGCAAATCAGAATAGAATGATTTCTGAAGATCATGTGAAACTGAAGACTGCAGTAATGATGCTGAAATTCAGCTTTGAATCACAGAAATAAACTACATTTTTTTAGTTTTTTAAATTGTAATAATATTTCACAAATGTACTCTGTAATCTGGCCCCAAATAAAAAGTAGCTTATCTATTATTAATTATATGAAGCAAATTCATTTCTTAACTAATAAAAGAAAACTATAAAAATATTGCATTAAAGCTGTGCAACCTGTTTCAATAAGAAATACGTCAACAAAGGAAAAATCTGTGTCCATCAAGCCATTCAATTATAGATGTTAAGTAGCTAAGATACAAAAGTAGAGCTAATACTGAATTAAAATTGGGATAAATTATAAATAAAGATGTTAAAGTAAATTTATATGAATGTCACATATCAAGGAGAATATATAGGCAAATGGCTATTTGAATGCTAAAATAAACATGAAGGGATGATGGATTTTATCTGTCAACTAAGCTAACTAATCGTTCCAGCTGTAATCACAACACGCAATTATCAGAACAAATGCCATAGCCTTAGTCCTTCACATCGATCCTTGCATTGATCAGCCTCATGATGATAAAGAGACATTATTTCAATCAAAAACATCACCTGAAAGCTGGGGGCTATCTGTGTCTGCGTGTGTGTTTGACATCTATTCTGCTATCCTTTATTAAACATAACCTTAGCTGACCCCTACAGAAACATCAGGAATGGAAAAAGAGAAATGACTTAGGCAATACATCTGAGGTTGATTAAACGTAATATTTTACAAATCGAATAAAAACAGACAGCTTAAAATTCTTATCCAGCATTCATGCCTGCTAATAATTCTTATGATTCTCTATTGATTCAAGTATTTTATTAAGGGCCACAAGTAGATTATATTTAATATTCTTCAGAAAAATTGAAAATATTTTGACAGAGTGAATAATTAAATCTTATTCTTTGCGGACAAAATACCCTTTCCAACTAGTTAAACATGCTGGAAACAACCTCACTGTCAAGTCAAAGTTTATTAAATGAAGAATTCACCCAACTTTTAATTTTCTCATTTTCATGTGGTTTCCAAACCCATATGACTTACAATGATGTTCGGGATCAGCAAATTAATTTTTTTAAAGAAATGAATACTTTTATCCAGCAAAGATCCATTAAAAAATCAAAAAGTGGAGTAAAGACCTAACTTGTTACAACATTATATTTCGATAATGCTTTTTCTTTAACGTTGCATTCATAAATAATCTTAAAAAATGATTCCATATGAATATATATTGTCATAATATAGCAGCCCAACTGTTTTCATTCAACATTATAGAGAAGAATGTTCTTGACAGTAGATCAGGGTATTAGACTTTTGTTCAATATATATATATATACTGTATGTCTTAATATAATATATCAGGGCTGTCAGTCGATTAAAAATTTTTAATCTAATTAATTACAGGATGTGTCGATTAATTAATCTAATTAATCGCAAAATAAGTTTGATTGAAAATATCCACAAAAGATTATTTAAAGCTATTAATGTGTTAAGTATCAAGTAGACATTACAAATTGAAGCTTTAGAAAGAAATATATAATTTGATTGAACATAAAATGTATTACACAAACGTTTAGGCTACAATGGCCTAACATAAACTATGACCACAAAAGAAGATAATTTGAGAAACATCTTTTTTGTTCATACAATGAAAGTCATTGGTAACCAAAACAAAATACCTTCTTTTATGTTCCACAAACAAAAGGTTTGAAATGACATGAGGGTGAGTAAATGATGACAGAATTAAAGATTTTTTGGGTGGAACGATCCTTTAATGTTTGCATTTTTAATTAAATGATACTCTACATAAGAAATTAAATCTGCCAGCAGGTGGCGGTAAATATCTTTATGACTCATTCATTCATTCGATTCGACCAAAACGCGGATTCATTCAGAAACGAATCACCGCTGTGTTGTTCGGAGACGCGCAACAATGCTGCTATGGCTTTAAAGGTAATATGTTCTCTGCCAAATTGAGCAAATGATATTTTTTTTAAAATATAACACAATATCAACTTCTTATTTACTGAACTGTTGTATAAAATCACATTTAAACTCCTGATATTCGGGACAAAATCAGCACTCGTGTAATACTGCGCTCCCTGCTCGTGTGATATCGAATAAATAATCTAGGTAGGCTCCGATCAGGATTTTTGCAGCCGATACTGATTACCGATTTCTTGTCATGGTGATCGGCTGATATTGATGCCGATTCTGATGCTTCAAGCTTTATATAGACGGTTTAATCGGGTGCACGCGCCTGGCCCGAAGTTAACTTCTGGTCTGTGTTTGTTTATCAGTCTGGCTATGGCGCCGGCTACAAACGCAGTTAAAGTTAAGGTGATGAGTAGACTGAAGTTGGGCTCAGGTGGTTGTGCTGTGGGATGTGTTTCCTATACATTTATTTATGTGTGGCGCTTGCCACAATATAAAAACTGAAGGATTTTCCAAAAGGCTTCGTTGAATAAACATGAGCACGTACTGCAATTTTAAAAATCAAAACGAGGCGCGGGTTTTTTTATATCACTGTATTTCTGAAGAAAACCGACTATTCAGAAAATTGGATGTCATTTTCATTTCATCTTGCATGTTATATGCCTGATAAAGCAGCGTTTGTGAGCTCAGCGCTGCTTTGTGTACAGCCGTTACTGGGGAAACCTGTTTCTCCAGCTTTAAAGAACCTCCTGCTGTCAGAAAATGAATTTGTATTTTCATTAAGTCCATCTGATTTACGCAGCAAAGTTATTTTGCTTTTCCTATATCCACGGGCGCTGCGGATAATCCGCGGGTCGGGTAATAAAAAATGCATTCTGATTATTTGCGGGTGGTCGAGGGTGGATAAAATAAATCATAAATGATGCAAATATTAACTACATTTTTTTTAAATAAATTTTTTTCATGAGGCAGATGATTTTGTGTGTGTGTGTTCGTTTGCCTGATTGGGAAGTTGCAGTGACCGAAACGGTGACATTCCAGACAAAGTTTGAAAGGGGTAAAGCCTGTGTTAATGCTATTGAGCAGGCTAATATGGCCAAAAAATATATTTTGTTTTATAAATAAATGTTAATTTAAAAGCAGCAAAAGATCAGCGTATTGTTACCGTTATCCATTACGGCTCCGACGAGGTTTTGTTCCATCCTCCACACTGTGACAACTCACAAAAGACTATTTTTAGCCAAGCAGCGCAGAGAGCCGCTTCAGAAACGTGCCGCGGCTGGCTGATAAACACAAGCACTGGCTAGAGTGGCCGCGATCAGCTCCGGTTCCCGTGGAACCGTAATGCGCCGCAGACTTGTTCAGTGAGGCGCAGATCAGCTCTAACGTTACTGAATCTGCTGTTAAAAATAAACCATCCATTCATCATCTCATCATGCAAACATGCCGACAAATGCTATTTTTCCTTGTTTCTCGAAACGTCATAGCATTTCCACATCAGCGATGACATGACTGCGGCGCCAAATCATTTCGTCACGCGTTGACGTCATCAAATTGCGATCGTTTCGTGAGATCGGCCAAATAGTGAGTACCGATCGAGTCATAAAATGTGATTATCGGCCGATACCGATCTCCGGCCGATCGATCGGAGCATCCCTAATATATACTGAGACAAAACAAATTTTAGGGCATAATGCATTATGGAGTTGCTGCCATGCAGCATACTTGTCAACAGTCCAAGCTAAAGAATGTAAGATGCTTACAGCTCTTTGGGGGGCGGGGGCAGTGCATTACTGCGTAAAATATTTAATCAACGTTAGTTTTTTCATAACTAATTAATTAAGTTAACACATTAAACTGACAGCCCTAAATATAATATAATATAATATATTATATATATTGTCCTTGATTACTGTCCATTGATTCTGTATAGATTATCAAGGCCTGTGAATGAAATCAGTAAATTGCATATGCTTGCTTTTGTTTTAGTAAGCAGCATAAAGTTGACACTAAACATTCATTGCAATAAAACACATGATATTTTCATGCACATGATTTAACAAATAAATTTGGCTCTTGACCCAAAATGGGTTTGACATCTCTTTAAATACATTAGTCAGATTTGAGATCTGCAATGGAAGGCAAGGTATTCGGCTACCAGAGGAAAGGCCTCGTTCTCTCATACCTTCCTCTCACACCACACATACATACACACACACACACACAAGCCATGCCACTGGCCATCTGTCATGTCTGACGGTCAATCATCAGTGCCATTAATATTTCATGTCTCTTCCAGACGATCAGAATTGCACTCATAATTCCCTGCCCTGATACGCACCCGTTACACAACTTTGCAAGGCAGCACAACACGCGCCCACACACTCTTCAATGTGTCACACTGCCAAATCGCTCACTCGTACACATTCCTGCCATGCATTGTGACACTTTACAAATTAATTCACACATTAACGCTCCATTATCCAAAGACAATATAAACACATGCACTCAAAACTACATTAAAGCATAAGAAAAGACAGCTCGACAGTGCATATTCAATCTGTGTGAAAGAAACTTTGTGAATACATCTGACCTACACAATCTTCTCTTGGCCATCTGAACATTGCCATCCATAGTTTATGAAAAGAACATCTCAATAATACATCTCAATATAATGTTAATCTTTAATAATACAACACTTTGAGAGCACTTACATGAAACTACACCAACCTTTAAAAGAACAGTTCATCCAAAAATGAAACTTCTGTCATCATTTACTCATCCAACAATCATTCCAATGACTTACTTTCACTGAAATCTAAAGAAGAAAATCTGAAAACTGATTCTTAACACTCTTTTCCATTACAATGAATTTGACCTGAAGCCTTCAAACTTCAAAAAGACACAAAAACAGCATAAAAGTACCATAAAAGTAGTACATCTTACAACCACAGCATATTTTGTAAGATGTAGAATGATAATACAATACATGTTTGGACAGGGGCACTAACGTTCAAACGTTTAAATGTTTTTGAAAGTCTCTTATGTTCACCAAGGCTGCATTTTTTTTTTGGACCAGTGTTTTTGATACAGTAAAAAAGCAATACTGTGAAATATTATTACAATTTAAAAGGACTGTTTTCTATCTGAATATATTTAAAATTTATTTTTTTCTGTGATGGCAAAGCTGAATTTCAGTCTTTAGGGTCATATAATCCTTCACAATTCATTCTAATATGCTTTTTTGACTGTACAAAACATAAAAATACTACAATATGTTTGTCAATATTTAGCTACTGTATATTTAGCATGTTAATAAACACACTAATTTACATTTTTGTTTCTCAGAAAAACAACATGCTAACCCAAAAAGCCAGTTATTTGTTTTTTCTTTGAAATGTGTGTTCCATGTCGGAATGTTTGTTTTTGTTTTGGTCTGTGTGATTCTGCCCACTGGAAATTTACTCAATAGTACATTGATGGGTTGCCAGTTGCCGGAACACATGCATTGCAGTCATGGAAGCTTTAAAAAAAACTGGGTCAGATATCTAAAAATGTTAACGAGGCATGTTAAAATGCAGATAAATCAACTCAACTTACAGTGTAAGGCTTATCGCCTTCCATTATCAATCTGGCAACCTATGTTAGCTCCAATATTTTGAATTTGGACTGCAGTTCCCATTTTAACTGCTAGCTGTCAATATTACATACTGCACATTTAAGAAATATTTCTTATTATCAATCTTGAAAACAGTTGTGCTGCTTAATATTTTTGTGGAAATTGTGAATTTTATCATGATATTTTTTTTTTGCAAATCATTGCATATGTTTTAGGAAATTTACCATAATAATTCAATGGTGTATATTTAATATATCACAAGTGCAATTCAGCTTGTCTGAAGTAGACATAAAATATTAAATTATGCTATTGTCATCTTTAAACCATCACTGTACTGCCACACTACCATTTTGTAATGAAGGCAGTATTAGTGATTTGCTTAACAGAGCCAGTGAAACGCAATTAGTTGTGCATCAAACATTTTCACTGCTTCTGTCCATCTATCCTGTCTGTGAAAACACTCCTAGGGGAATAGACCTGTATAAAATAATACATCACTTACCTTATGCAAAACCCGTTATGGCTCATAACATAAGCTAACACTATGAATGAGCAACTAGCTACATCTGAAATCACATGCCGCCAGAATATGTGCTGCATTACACGTTGATCACTAAAGTGTGTAGTTTACTAGTGTAAGGGACTAATGGATAGAGAGTCGAACTTCTAACCTGAAGGTCGCAGGTTCGAGTCTCAGGTCCGGCATGGATTGTAGGTGGGGGGAGTGACTAACCAGCACTCTCTTCCACCTTCAATACCACGACTGAGGTGAGACCCTTGAGCAAGGCACCGAACCTCCAACTGTTCCCCGGGCGCCGCAACATTGGCTGTGTGTGTGCACTTGAATGGGTTAAATACAGAGCACAAATTCCAAGTATGGGACACCATACTTGGCCACACATCACGTCCTTTCCTTTCCTAGTTTGAATGCAATCCAGACATTCTACATCCTCCACTGACATCAATCTGAATCACCATTCTCTCCCATTGCTTCATGACATAGTAAAGTGTACTGTACTCCTTTTTTAATACTATACAGGGAATCTCTAATCTATCCTATTCTATTTTGTGACAAAGAGACTGTATGATAGATAAACAAAACATCATAATTGTTGTATTCAGCAAAGAAACACAATACAGTATGCAGAAGCCTCTTTTGTGAATGCAGAGTCAACGTGCTGTGAACCTCATTCAAGAGTTCTTCATGGAGCACAGACAGACTGCCAATTGGGCGAAACCCATGAAGTTGAAGCTGTCTCTATCCTTTTTTGTTTCTCTCTCTCTCAGATCTATTGATCTGCCGGTTCTGCCTAACTCCTACACAAAACAAACACACAAATTAGCCAAACACACTGAAATGACCCCCTGGGACAAGTTGTTAAATTTGACCCCTGTCTATCTCTTCAAAAAGTTTTCCGATTCCTTTTAGCTTATCTATCTAAACTGTAGTAATGAGTTTCTGTAACTGATGCAGTACACATTAAATTAGCAATTAGTACTACAGCAACATCCACAAAATAGGTGTGCCCCTAGAGATGAGAGGAGCAAAAGAAAAGAAAAGAAGTTTGAGAAGTTCAAGGTTTCTCAAAAGCTTCCGAATGGAATTTTAATAAGCTGTAGATTTCACTGATAGGAAAGCACACATTTTTGATGTATGAAAATGTGATGTATCAGTTCTAGGCTAACAAATGCTAACAAATTGAAAAAAAAATTTCAGGGCTCGCAAATTTCAATTTCATTCTTCAGATTTTGGTAGCCCAAAATGAATTTAACTAGCCCGAAATAAAAGAGACATCCTCTTAAGGTCACTGCGGACAAACTAGCACGATCAAAAACCTCTGTGATTGTATTTTTCCTTCATATAACAAGTCAAGAGAGTAGGGGTGCAACAGAAACTGAACTAAGGGAGAAAACAAGCCAGATGTGAAAACACCCTAAGTGAATTATATTATATTAAGCTAATAAATTTAGCTAGTTGCTAACTTCCGCTAGAGGCTTACTATTTAACTTTAAATGAACTCTGGAGTGGTTTGGATTTGGGCAGAAAACAATACAACCCAATAGACCAATAACTAAGCTGTCTCATGTCTTGTCTAACTAAGCTGATTCCATGCACTGAAATGTTGCAGTATGAAAGTGAACTGAACTAAGAAGAAAATGCAACATTGTAACAATTTAAGTCCCTGATTCTGAGAAAAAAAACATCTACAAGTCTGACATTGCCCTTTAATCTCAAAAAGTCAAAAGACAAACGGCTTAAACTCACCTCTTCTAAACTGCATGGTGTTGTGGGTAATATAACTGCAATATTAGCATGCACAGGTACATAATTTCAGATCAGAAAACAATATGCCAAAAATACCTGAATGATATGTTATTTAAAAAAAAAAAAAAGACTCTGGATGCACTAAACCTAATCTTGTACATTATACACTGTGCATAACCATATCCACAGGAAGTTCCACAATGGACTAATGGTATAGGGATTTGCCCTGAGCTACTGTAATGTATTAAAAATTGCATCTGGGTTAAATAAAACGAATAAAAAATAGTATAAGAAATGTCATAAACTCCATCTTTTTTGTAACACACAGACTTGTAGGTAATATTACTGCAAATTTAGCTTCAATGCAGTGTTACTCATTGCGCGGCTCGCCAAGCTTTACTTTGTGGCTCGCATGGCAGTAACTAATATGATGATATGATCATGCAGTCAATATAGATATTTCATAAAAACATTAAAAACAAGCAGGGCTATAACATAACCCATAAAAAAACTCACACCATGTCTACACCGGACGCGAGTGGCGCGATCCGACAAAAGACGAACCCAGTGATGTTGTATACACTGGATGCTGCGCGATGCGACACGATCCCCATCAGTAAACTGATGCCTCGTTCTAATTATGACGAACTGTACTGACACAACGTTCAGATGATTTGCAACTGTCGCTTTGTCAAGTGTAGACAGACTTTTAGTGCAGCGCGGCGCGGCACGACAACTGTCGCATCCGGTGTAGACACAGTCAGACAGTGCCTGCTCTATTACAAATAATTTATATTAAAAAAAAACTAAAACAGCTGCATTACAAGATGGAAATATAGACTAGAAAAGATATTTACACTTGCTTTGTCCTACGTGCATCGGAGTTGCATCCATTAAGTTTTAATCTTAACAGCTCTTAACGCAGAATGTGCTCTTGGATGGTTAGATACATGATGGGCTAGTAAAAAAAATTAAATAACTTAAGGTCTTTCCAGCATTAAGGTAATCCTGCTTTTTTTTAAATCATCTTGTCTCAGTTACAAATTTGACTGGTAAATGATAAAGAATGATAGCCCCTTTTGTGTTGCATTGCATTGCATATCAGGGATGACAGAGTGATAAAAAGACATGCTATTTATGACTGGATGTAACTTTTGATACTTTGCGGTAAAAGTGGCTCTCCGATTGACTTTGCCCTATCAGTGCGGCTCCCATGAAAAAAATAGTGAAGACCACTGCTTTAATGGATCAACAATTTTGAAAAATAGTATATCATTTAAGCACCTTTTCAATACTGTGCTCTGATTTTGGATGCACTAATCCTAATCTTGCATACTACATAGTACAAATAGTACACAAATTGTGATGCAGCCCATGTCCACAGGAAGCCTCATTCCATGATGGACAGATGGTAAAGGGTTGTGCCCTGAGTCTGATCAGGTCCCCCACTATGAGGTCATCACACCTGCCACTGCGATAATGTCATCAGCAGGGGACAAACCCCACCGGAGCCATTATACCAACCTCTCTCCATCTGCTTTGTTAGAATGAGCTGCGACACACAAACCACAAACACAAAAACAAAGAAATATCACAAAGCCACGCCAAACAACATGCTCCCACTTGTTTTTCTTCCGTGAGATGCAACGTGATTCCCTCTTGGGATGCAAGCTGTCGACTTTGTTAGTTTAGATGGTGTTTTACGACATTTGGAGTAAGCACACACACACACACACACACACATACACACCTGTGGAGCTTGTGATTGTGCTGTCATTCCCTGTATGCATTCAAAGGTTAGCAACTGCTGTGTAAATATAAACAGTAATGAAATTTGCTTAGTTTAAACTGAACATCTCACAGATGCACGCAATATGATATTAATTATAGTCATGTCTGACAGAATTGACAGAACTTCTAAACTTCAGTCTTCAACAATAATCTTCAAATATTAGCATATTGCTATATAAAGACAATTTGTACGTCCATGCTACTTTTTAACTGTTGAATAAATACTGTCAAAACATATTCTGCCATCCTTTCCTCACCATCATTACACACACAAAATGTTGCATTTTTCATGCATGTTTCTTTCCATTCTTTCCATTTAGACAGTATTAAACTACTTATTTGTTATGCTACAAAAATTACTGCACATGTGCACAAGTTATTTGTGTAGATTTTTTCCCCATTGATTATTTCAGGTCTACACCACTCATTTCAAGCCGATTGATATTTCATTGGGATCGACCTCAATTGGATCAGCTGAGATGTTTACATGAAGGTTTTTCAGTCAGATTGTGCCATCAATCCAATTCTAAATGGATTATCTGGGTGCATGCAAATATTTTTGTCCCTTGACACATAATCAAGAACCAAATTTGTAAGTATAAATATACCTACATATGATTCTCATCAACGCAGTAAATCCCTGGATAACTTGGAAGTTAACAGTGGTTCACAGACTTTTTTACAGAAATGAGTAGCATATGTTGCGACAATATATAGCATGTTTTCAACAGACAATTTGGTGGTAAAATGGTCCATGCTCAGATAACAGGTTTCAGAAGGACATCAGAAGGCCAGGAGGTAAGTTGTGCACTAACCTTTTCATAAAACTGCCCTTTATCAGAGCAAAAAATGTTTCAATTATATTACAAAATTCTCTTTCACTTTTTTGTCACCGGTACTTTGAAGCCTAAAGCAGACTATAAAATCTCAACTTGATTCACTTCATACAGATGAAGACTGTGAATTGCTGTTTTGGTTTTCTGTTGTCTTGTTCACACTATGGCGCACAATTTACATTTAGGGTGTGTTCACACTAGTAGTTCGGTTCGATTGGTTCATTTGGTCCGGACCAAAAAGGAAAATTATACATTTGGTCCTGGTCCGCTTAGTGTTCACACTGGCATTTTTGACAGCGAACCTAAAGACAGCGAACCTAAAAGCATAGTGATACATTCACAACCTGATTGGTCGGCTTGAATGACGTATATATCGTGACAGAACTCACCGAACACCCCAAACAAGGTGCGTTAGACTTAAAGCGGTGCTGAGGGTGTATTATATCAAAGCACTCGTTAACTGATCGGTCCGCTCAGCTGCTGGACTAAGCACGCTCATTCTTGCGTGTACATATAATTTTATTTTCACCACCTGCACTCACAAGGAGCTCATCAAAGGCACTTTACACTCATTCTTGTCTCCACGTTTGGCCCTCTGCTCATGTTGTTTTGGTACACCGTGTCGCAAATCATGTGCATAGTGGCCGTATCTTGTCATTCACTTCCTGTTTTGGGTCATTATAATATTGGTCCGTGTTGCATTCATATATCATTCGAACCGCACCAGATTTCGTTTGGAAGCTGACCGAGACCCATCTTTTCAGCGGTCTCGGTCCGCTTGTTTGGTGTGCACCAGGGTTCGGATGGTAGCGTTCACACATACTCAAATGAACCGCACTAACAGAGCAATCGCACCAGGGATCGTTTTAATCGAACCAAACATGCCAAGTGTGAGCGCACCCTTAAACTAATCGCAGACTTCGTGTGTCAATTAAATTAAACATAAACTATGCTTTAAACATTGTCGTCATATTACAAGAATGTAGATTTCAGTCAAGAAACAGATTGACCTTAAAATGTGAAATATTTATAGACAGGTATTTTAAAAGGGACATACAAATATTTTGCTTGCTCGTTTGAAATAAAAGAGTTCTGTGACCTATGTAGACATACTCTCAAATGGTTAGCCAATCATAATAAAGATCAAAACAAGTCAGGTAAACAAGGTACAATAAAATAACCAGTTACAGTAAAAACATAGTCAGAGATTGTGAAAAATGTTGGTAAAACTTTATTTTAAGGTGCGAATTTTGCCTCAATAAACTCCTAATTAGCTGCTTATTATTAATTAGTAAGGTAGTTGTTAAGTTTAGGTATTAGGTATTGGATTAGGGATGTAGAATATGGTCATGCAGAATATGTGCTTTATAAGCACTAATAAACAGCCAACATGTCGGCCGCAGACGTCAGACAGTTTGTGTTGGCCTGCCCCACATGCGCCCAATGTAAGCCGGTGAATCGCCCTCCCGATGGTCTGCTTCATCCTCTTCCTGTCCCTTCCCGTCCATGGTCACATATCGCCCTTGATTTTGTCTCTGGGCTCCCCCCATCGAAGGGTAACACTGTGGTTCTCACTGTGGTGGATCGCTTTTCCAAGGCGGTTCATTTCATTCCCCTGCCCAAGTTGCCCTCCGTCCGGGAGACCGCCCAACTGATGGTGGATCACGTGTTCCGGCTCCATGGATTGCCGGTGGACGTAGTTTCAGATAGGGGCCCTCAGTTCACCTCCCGGTTTTGGAAAGAATTTTGTAGACAGATCGGGGCCTCTGCGAGTCTGTCTTCCGGTTTTCATCCTCAGACCAATGGGCAATGCGAGTGGGCCAACCAGGATCTTGGGAGAATGCTCCGCTGTCTGACATCCAACAATCTGAGTTCCTGGTGCCAACAGCTCTCCTGGATAGAGTACGCGTGTAACTCTCTTCCAGTGGCGGCTTCAGGTATGTCGCCTTTTGAGTGCTCTGTGGGATATAAACCGGCTCTGTTTCCATCACAGGAACCCGAGTCTGCGGTCCCGTCCGCCCTGGCTTTCGTTCAGCGCTGCCGCCGCACCTGGGAGAAAGTCAGGAGGGTTTTGGTCCGAACCTCAGGACGAACCAAGGCAGCAGCCGATCGTCGCCGGTCCTCTCCTCCAACCTATGTGTGTGGTCAACGGGTATGGCTTTTCTACCAGGGATCTGCCTCTCCGGGTGCCTTCTCGGATGCTGGCACCCAGATTCATTGGGCCATACCGTGTCACCAAGGTGGTTAATCTGGTGGCTGTCAGGCTCAAGCTCCCTCCTGCTCTTGGTGGGGTTCACCATGTGTTTCATGTCTCTAGGGTTAAACCTGTGTTTTCCTCTCCCCTTAACCCTGCTGGCGATCTTCCCGCCCCCCCACCCCCTCGTCTTGTGGATGGCTCCCTTACCTATACGGTTAGGAGATTACTCGACGAGCGGCGCCGGGGTTTCAGTATTTCGTGGAGTGCGAGGGTTATGCTCTAGAGGAGAGATGCTGGGTGCCGTCCCGGGACATTTTGGACCGTTCGTTGATCGAGGACTTCCGTCGGCGACAAGGTGGGCCTCCTCCTGGGGCGCCTGGTGGCGCTCCTGGGAGGGGGGGTACTGTCGGGTCTCTGGTCTGATCACCTGTCTCTTGTTGTCTCTGTGTTTGTGTGTTGTGCGTGGCTTGTTTTGACAGCTCGCCACGTGAGCATGTCAGCAGGATCGTTGTCCCCGCCCTCCTTGTTTCACACCTGGTCCTGGTCATCTCATTAGCTTCCCCTTATACCTCCTCGGGTTTCTCTGTCTTTTGTCAGATTGTTGTGATTATTCCCTCGCTCTGACTGTCCGTGTATTATCGCTCACCAGTTCTGTCTTGTCTCGTCCAGGCTCCAGTGCTCGTAGCAGTCTATGTGTCCCGCACCTCTCTGTGCGTTCAGGAACCGTGGGCTACCTCCGGCATCCGCCTACCCTGGGACTCCGCTGTCTCGTTGTTGGGCTTCTCAGCCTCTTGCTCGGATTAGCGGGCTGCCCCTCCGGCTCTGTCTCCTCTGCCGCTGTTGCGGCTTGTTCCTGCCGCTGCTCTCCACCCATCGGTGTGGTTGGGGTTTCCACGGCCACACGACCTGTCCGCGAAGGCGCTTATTGCCCGCGGTGATAACCTCTGCACAATAAAGCACCTGTTGAACCCACACCTGAATCCAGCCTCGTTTAACCCTGACACGTTACCCCCCCCCATTAGGCTATACAGGTGTTTGCAGCGTTGAGACAATCATGCTGAAATTTGCGTGCTCACGAATCCTCTCATTTATAACACACGAATTGTAGACATTATGAAAGGTTCATTATGCATATATTTATTGTGTTAACAGGGATTTGTGATATTGCGATGAACTGAGATGTCTTTTAGAGTTTATAAATGCAGCGCCAGCTCGCTCCGCTTTCCTATCACCTGTGGTTGTCTAATCTAAAGCGCTCTTATCTTGCTCGTCTTCCCTCTTGCTGGCATTGCCATGCCAAACATGCACCAGCAGCGATTGCTTTAGTTAAAAATAACTTGTTCTGTGAATGTTGATGCTAAAGGTGACATATCATGAAAATCTCTTTTTCCAGGTTTTAAGTGCTATAATTGCATCTACCAACCAAGGAAACGTGAAAAGATTAACGCATGATTTCAGCGCGATAAACATGATAATCAGAACCAAAACAGATGTTTTTAGGAGGTTCGAGCTGTAATGGCGCAGTTCTATTCTGGAAAATGGGGCGGGGAGCAGCAGTTCATTTGCATTTAAAGAGACATGCACTAAAACAGGTGTTTCTGCTTCCACTCAAATAGGCATTTTCAAAATGATATAATAAACGATCTGTGGGGTTTTTGAGCTGAAACTTCACAGACACGTTCTGGGTACACCAGAGACTTATATTACATATTGTAAAAAGGGGCATAATATGTCTCCTTTAATAACAAATACTTATCGGGAGCATGTATGCTAGGGATTTCATGAATTTCATGGAGAAAAAAGTTACGTAACTAGTAATGCAACTAATTAGTAATTACTTTCGAAATAAAGTATCAGAACAGTAACGTGATTACTTTTAAAAGGAGTAATCAGTAATAAGTAATTTAATTACATTTTCAGAGTAACTTGCCCAACACTGCTCCTTAATCAAACACACCTGATTCAGGTCATCAGCTCATTAGTAGAGACTCCAAGACCTGAAACTGATGTGTGAGAGAAAGGAGACATGCAAAATGTGCAGTGTTGGGGTGCCACCAGGACCAGGGTTGGGAACCACTGTGTTATTTTTGAAGCTTAAACGTTTCCACAAAAGAAAGTCAAATGAGTTTGGAACAACAGGTGGGTAAATTATTTTTTATTTGTAGGTGAACTATCTCTTTAAGAAGGAGTTGCAGCACATGGAATGAGTTGTTGAACAGTAAACTGAGAAGAGGATCTAATTCAGGATTTGTCTTTCCTCCCACACTCCTTCTTTTGCCATATTTTTCCTTTCCTTCAGCTTGCCCCTCACTCCCATTTTAAGATAAATTAATCAGATGAATGATTACCACATACACACACAAAACACATGAAGCCGCTGATTGTGGTAAATCATGATTACAGTGAGAGGCAAGTCCCCCTGATTCAAGCAAGCACTTCTAATGTGGAAAAAACTTGAGCGAGGGGAGGGAGAGCGAGACAGAGAGATGTAAACACTGTGAATACCGGTATAGGACCTGACAGGCTTACACCTCGCACCAATTATCCGTTTCTCCCAGTATCTCTCGCAGCAGTCACACCGTGCTGCCCTTTCTCCTTTCCAAGTAGTTATGTCTTTTCCTCCGTCTTTTACATTCCACTTTAGCTTGCAGGAAAATAAAACTGCTAATCCGACTGACGTTAAACTACTGACATAAAACAGCTGGTCTTTCTGCTATATATTTACCCTCAACTTTTCCTTCAGATCCCTTTCCCCATCCTCCTTTAACCTTCTAGAGCGAAAATCTACACTAAGCATGTGGCACATATCCAGTTCCATAACCTAATTTTCCTGGATTTCTGGATTGTGAACCATGAATAGAGAAATGTTCTTTTTTTCTTCCCAATTTTGGAAAAGGGAGGGTTGGAGTCTGCTGAAGACAAACCAGTCAGTGCCTGAGTGCAGTAATGATTTCATTAAATGTGGAAAGTGGAGGCAGGGTCAGACAGTGGCTTTGCGTACGAGTGTGGGGCTCATTCATTTACTCTTTTACTGCCACAGCACCGAGCAAAATTTAACCCATTTCTAGACAAGGATGTCAAAGGTTCATTCGACAAAAGGGTTGGCATTTAAAGGAATAGTTCATGCAAAAATGACAATTTTTTCATCATTTACTTGCCTTCATGTTGTTTCAAACCTGTATGACTAACTTTCTTCTGTGGAACACAAAGGAAGATATTTAGAAGAATGTTGGTAACCAAACAGTTTGGATCCCATTGGCTTCCTTTATATTTTTTGACCATACATTGGAAGTCAATGATGCTGTTTGCTTACAGCATCAGATTCAGAATATTGTCCTCTTTTGTAAGTCATTTTGGATAAAAGCACTTGTCGGTCAAACTTCCCATCGTTGCTAGATATTAATGTTTGTCTAAGCGGTTATAAACAAGTGGGACAGAAAATCAGATATGTCTCAAAATATCATATCTGTCAATTAGGCTTTGCCGTGAATGCATCCTAGACCTGTCGCAGTCAATCATGTTGTTAATATTATCAATCTGACACCAGAATTGTCTAGGGATGTGCATCTCAACTGATGCCGACGCGATACGCATCTCGATGCATAGCCAATGATACAATACATTAAAGATACATATGAAGCAGCTACCAATGCAATACGATTCACCCCTGTTACGGTGTAGTGCATGCCGATTTCCATTCGATTCAATTCAACACAATGCGATTTGATGCAATACGACACAATGAAAAATATGATCGCTTTTATTTCTTTGGTTCAGACAGACAGGAAATCATAAATTAACTTAAGTGTCTTTTGACTTCTAATACCTCGATGCCTGTTTCATAAAACAAGTTTACCAAATATTTCTGTTAGTCTGACTCATTGTCAAATGATCTGGTTCCATAAAGCAAATTTAACATAGATCAAGCTCGGTCACTGTGGCAGCTTATGCTGGGAAACTAACCTGGTCTGAGGCAGGCTAACTGTCAGGCTAAGCTCCTCTAACACTGACCAATAGGAACGCAATGATATTGCCGCTGACTCTCTCACATCATCGTTACTGTTATCTTCCCATCCCTAGTATTGACAAGAAAAAACAGTAAACCATTCAAGAGAAAACTACACTCTTGACTGGATGCCTGCCGTATCTTTAATTTAAACCGCAGTATGGAGAGTCTATCAAATATAGTATTCCTTTATATTTCATGTGGATCTGTAATTTACTGAACAAACAGTCAGTGCAGGATGAAGTATAATATAGTATAGCTCTCCACAAATAGAATGTCTTTCAAATGCATGACTCACACATCTCATCGAAACATCTGTTACAATAAATGTGATCGTGCTACTATGAAGGTTAAAGAGCTGCATTAACAGCTAAATGCAACCAAAAGAACTATCTCCTTCCTATGTGCGACCATCTACTGAGATCTTATACTAGCTTCCATTCATGTAGGTCTCTCAAATCACATTAGATTTGTCAGTTTCATACAAAGGTTTAAGTGCAGACAGGTTTGATTGATCATAACATTGCTCAAAAAGTTCAAATTCAAGTTTGTATCCAAGTGACCACATACAATCCATTTTGAAAGAATAAAAGCCTTTGGAGAACATACAAACACTTTTATGTTTCAATATTTTAATAACGTTTTCAAAAAGGACACTAGGTGTATTCTAAGTATTACTGCGAGCTGAGAAATAAAATATGATATTTAACCGCTTTCAACTCATTATCACTTAGATTCAGACAGCAATGCAATCCCAGGTGAAAAAGACGTAGTATTAAATGTATTAAAAATATACTTGAAATTCAACTATATTCTAAAAAGTATACTAGAAGTACTTTTGTATTAAATATATGCTTAGTTATACTTCTAAGAAATATGCTAAACAGAAGCATACTTTTAATGTATTTATAAAAAGTATACTAGAAATACTTTGGTAATAAATATATGCTTAGTTACACTTTTAAGGAATATGCTAAACACAAGCACACTATTAGTATATTTCTAAAAAGTATAGTAGAAATACTATGTTAATAAATATATTTTTAGTTACACTTTTAAGGGATATACTAAACACAAGCATACTTTTAGTGATTTTTTAGTGTATTTACAGAAAACATACTTACGTTACCCTTACTTAAAGTATATTTTGTCTACTTTGTGAAAGAACATAACAATATGATTACACTTTTAGTGGGTTTTTAGTGTACTTTATATTGCAGTAGGCCTACAAATGGCTATATTTTAAATATTTATGTGTTTATAATTTTAATATTTGGAAAAGTACAATATTTTGAAAAACATTTTTAACATTTACAATGTACAAACGTTTGTCAACTATTATTAAGCATTGCGATATTTAAAATATGTTGTTTAATATGTTGTTCAGTTTTACTTGAAAGGTTATGCAACTTTTGTTGATTAGGCTGTTGTTCATTCCATTATACATTAATTGTAATAAGTTAGGTGTTTATAAATTTGTTCAAGCTTGACGCCTTTATTTTCTAATATATATTTCTGAAATTCCCACAAGGATTTCAACATCATATATGAAAAAACCCAAAAATAAACCAAAAAAAAATATTGCGTTTACTTGTGTTTAAATTCAAACAACACACTGACTAAACCTGATTGGTTCCAGAGACATTGAACGGCTCTGATTGGTTCGTAAGATAATGAGCTCACCCCAGAGAGCTTCATATATAAAATATGATGTGCATGCAAATGTCTCTTGAATATGAATATAAGTCTAAATTTAAACAGTATATATAGAGCGGTCGCCGATCGTGTCTCTTTAGGGCACTTGGAGGAAACCACGCAATTCATATGGATTACTTTGGCGATGTTTTTTTTGCGATTTCAACTTTTTGAAACGTGAACATCTTTGGTGAATCTTCTTTCATCAGAGGGACATAAATCTCTCAGATTTTTATTAAAATATCTTAGCTTTTCTTTTGAAGATGAACGAAAATCTTAGATGGTTTGGAGATCTAAGGGGGAGTGATGACAGGAATCAATTTTTTTGGGGGGGGGGGGGGAGACCTATGAAATTAATTATAAAATAATCGGTAGGGTATGTTCTTATTTTTTACCAGCTTCTGCAAGCGTGTATGGCGTCTGGCTTTTGGAACCTCACTGTGACTTCAGGTAAGATTTAATTAACGTTATTTGTCTGTGCCAGTCGTGTTTTTGACATGCATTGGCAGAAAAAATAAATAAAATTAGTCATTATAACATGTACAACATTAACATTCTTTTATTTGCTAAATGAAGTTGTTTATTTATTTATTTATGATTTCCTGAATAATTTGGCTTCATTGTAATGAGGTTGATGATCTTTGAAAAACCATGATTATGAACAAACAATTACTTTGTCTTGAGCTGATTAGCCCACTGTGGTAGTGTTCGTTGATTGGTGTTTATATTTGTTCAAGCTTGGCAACCTTATCGCCTTTATTTTCTAATATATATTTCTCATTACAGATAAGAACAAAGATTAAATTGCAAGACGGTTTGCTTATATGAGAGCATACAGTACATCTGAAACTGCTGAGGCTGGGAAGGTTTTTGACTATATTACAGACCAGGTACATTGTTCTCAGCTTACTGTCATTCTTAAAAAGAAAACAAATTATCAATCATCATTTGCTTTTTGTGTGTGTGTGTGTGTTGTGTGTGTTAATATTAACATTTGGTTGTTTTTCAATCGAGCTGCTATGAAGGACAAACGGAAAATCTGAGGCAGAGACACAAAGACGGTGTAAGTATAAGTTTTCATATTGTATCACCTCTTATAGAGATTTTTGAATCACCTAATGGCTGTTGTTGTCATCTTGGAGAAAAACGTTAGCAATGTTTCCATTCCATCTGGTTAATTTGGGCTTAGCTTTTCGTCATTCATTAAAATCTGTTATTAATTTGGGTCTGTTTTGGGTGTTTGCTAGCTGAAGCTCGGGTGCAATATGTAATGCCAGGAGTCAGGACGACTAGGCAGTGCCCAGGTCTCCGGAACCTGCGACGACGCTCGGCTCCATCAGCCCTCCAGCTTGCCTGCGAATCCATCGGTCGGCCTTCAGATGTTGGCAGCCACACCATCTACGTCTTGGCTCCTCGCTCCCTCGATTCCGTTGTGTGTTGTCAGCACTGGGATGCTCTGGGTTTGTGCCATGTGCCAAACACCATCTAAGCTGCCAGGGCATCATCGTCATCCTCCCATCACCATCCCTTCGCCACATCCTGCCATCATCCCCGCACTTTTGCCTCTCACCATCCCTACGCCATCTCCTTGTCCACCTCCAAAACCCCCTCCATCCCTCCCTATTCTGTTGCTTGAACTTTATCATCTTCAGTCTTTGCACACACACAGCTATTCACTTGTTTTTCAGTCTTTTTTATGTAATTTTTTTCTTCCGAAAATTGCATTGTAATTTGTATTTATTCACTGAAGTAAAATTATGTACTTTTTTAGTAAGGCCGGTATAAATGAAATGTTCTACAAATGGAAAAGATAGCTCTGCCATAGCATTTCAGTCTTTTTTATTTGTTTTTTTATAATGTATTAAAATGTACTTGAGTATGTTTGTAGTAATACAAATATACTATAAACATACTTGTATTTCAAGTGCATTTTTAATACATTTAATAGTATGTTTTGTTTTTCACCAAAGTATATATGCTGCTGTCCTTTTTTAGTGTACTTTATGAATATTTGTAATGTACACAACAATATATAATACATTAAAGTTTTCTAGATATTAAAGTGTGTACGTGTGTGTATATACTGAAAAAGCAGCTTTATAATTTACTAGTAGTGTAATGCTAATGCATTTCCAATGAGCTGAAATACAATTGAAATGTATTTGAAGTATATTAAAACGATGCTTCAAATATACTCTAACTGTAGTTCATGAAGTATTAAAAGGACATTTTAAATGTATTTTAAGAAATACACTTAAATTGCACTAAATATACTTAAAGTGGTTCCATTTCAACAATTTCAATATATTAAATAGATTACAATTAGATTAAAATCCAACTTAAACATATTTTGAAATACACTTAATATACTTAAAGTTATTTCTGAATAATACATTTAATATGCACTTAGTTTAGTATAATTTAAATATAGTATGTCTGAAAAAGCATAATTTAAATATATTTCTTTTTCACCTGGGATATCATTTAGCATAAGATCCAAGTTCAGTTTTTAATAAATTAAAACGCACATTGACATTTTTAAAAGTAAAAAAAAAAAAAAAAAAAAGTCAAATGTTCAACGCTTTTCACTGTTTTGATAATTCAAAGCCTTTGACAGCTCTGATACCACTGCGGTCTTGTGTCCAAACTCCATTAGCATTTCCTGTGGTCATCTCAAATATAAAGCTTCTTTCATGGCTGTCTAAGGAAAGGCAGAGAAAATGACAGCTAGAGCCACTAGCCAAGTATTATCCTCTTCAACAATGATAAAGGATTATGATTTGAACTACACAATAAAATTCTGGCTTGTATTGACAATGTCAATACAACCAACGTGCAAGATCCTTTCAAATATAACTTCTCTTGTGATTTACTGTATGCATATACTAGACATCCTGACCTGTAAGTGTGTATCTTGAGTGCTGCGTGGGAGGAAAAGTGTGAAAAGTCTAGGCAGACTTGTTCCACAAAGAAGTCTTTTTTAGTACCTATCCAATAGGTGATGATATCCGTTAGACATGATCCACCGTAAAGATTTGACTATCGTCTCTATCGCGGTTGCACGCTCACATGACGTTGCTGTGCTACATGGTCATGAAAACTTTTGAAAAGTTGTTTGCAGGCATTTTTAAGCATTGCAGTTTAAAAACAAGTGATTTTATGCCATTGAAATGCAATCAGCAAAAGGAGAACTCATTCTGCTATATGCACTCGCTGTCTGAGAGACCTTGAACAGGTAAATATACACAGACTTGTATGTGTCAAAAAGCCTGTCTTTGCAATTATCCTTGAAGGTCTTAAGTAAAAGCAAACAGCTGAGAAAGAAAATGCATGTGTAACAGTATATTGGATCCGGGAAGGTCTTAAAGTGACAGCAGTCTAATATTCCTGCTGTCTATCGTTCATGTTAATCAAGCAACAAAAGAGAGAAAATCTCTCACTGCTCTTGACTAAATCAATTTTGCTACTGTAGATGAAGTACTTCAGTGCACTGTGTAATAAATTGATATTTAAATGCGTACTTTACACTAAAAATACATAACTGATAATTAGTCAACATACATTTTAATCTAAATTGAGTGTGACATTGTGACATATCACACTCAATGTGTTAACAAGGTGATGATTAGATGCATGTTTTCAATTGCACAATAAAAATGAATGATTTTGTTAGGTTGCACATCTAAAATAGCTGGAATAATGATAACCGACAAGTTATTTGAAGAAAACTGACATAACCAGAAACTAGCATCAAGGTAAGAGCACCTCCTTCTGAGCAGACCTTTAAAGAAAACCTCATGCTAAGATAACATGGATGATTCTAAACTATAGGCAAGGTTAGTATCCTAGAAAAACTCAGGTAAAGTCCAGACTTGAGTTTGACTTGTTCAGACATGACATGAAAATTGCTAATTTGGCAAAAAAAAGTTTACATAAAGGATTTGACAAATATTCCATAATGTGCAAAGCTCAGACATACCCATCATTTCATGAATAATCTTGTAAACACATTAGTAGTAAATCATTTCTAGATAAATAAATGTACTTGGATGAAAAGAATGTTTTGGGTTAATTGTGCTATAGAATCCAAAGAAAAAGAATATGGGATGAATGTTGTTCTTGAAAGCAGCACATATTATAATGAAGCAGTTACTCATTTCATGCAGTCGGTTGTTTCACAAGCTCACTAGTCATTTACTTAGAGATTAGATTTTATGTTTTTAATTACCTTGTTGGCCACTCTTGATATTGGGTCAGCTTTTGAAAATGAATCTTTGCATTGGTGAAGATTTTTCAATGAACTGCTCTAATAAGAGAGATTAGAACACATCAGCAGCCTAGCTTGTTAGATCATTTAAATAACATTGAACAAGCCACTTGAGTAAAAAAGACTGGCACACTACATTTTATGAATACGAGTAACAGGATATGATACAACAGGAATTTTAATTTATTATGTACTATCATGGACGTCATGCTACTTGAACTGTTTACAAGACGGCCATGAAAGAAACTGGAAAGAGAAGACTTTTTTTCCCCTTTGCTATACTTTATTAAACAGATTTCGTTTTTTCTCAACTAACTAAAGTCTTATGATTTCTTTATTGACATGAATCCTCGGATAGTGATACATGTCTTTTATAACTTTAAAAAGCTAACAAGATTGCAGTCGCAGAGGGTATGAACACATCAAATGCATAAGTAAAGATATTCAGAAGCCACAAATATCTCTATTGCAATATAAAAAATATGCAGAAATGACGCACAAAACCTGGCACTGTTTAATTCATGTAAAATCTGGTGCTATTCAGCAACATAATCCTTTAATTGCTTTGATTTATGTGAAAGCTCCTTTTTGGAGTACCAACAAAAAGGGTCTTTGCTAATCTACCATTTAACACACACACACACACACACACACACACACACATACACACACACACACCATAAAGACCTTGCACACACCATGACGGGTTTGATGTCAGCATGTCATACAAAATGACCTGAATGCAGGATAAATCCATAAAGACAACTTTTACTTAGACCAAAACCACAGGAAAACATATCACGGAAAAAGAGTTCCAGGTTTGGCCTATAGTGAGTAAAATACGCTACACTAATTTAAAGCCTGAAACTCAATTATTAAAAACTGGATGGCGACCAAAATGATATTTTAACTGCACTGCATAACTCTGGAAAAAAAATATCTATACATAGTACAACAGATTGGCCAAATTGATTTTAAAAAGCAAAATTCATTAGCATACATTTTCATTAGCATACATATGTGTGGAAATGGAGACGGTGAGCAGTGGATAAAGCAGGCCTCTCTATAGTTAACTTCAATTTTACGATTCGAGTGTGGTGTGTGTGTGTGTGTGTGTCTGTGTGTGTGTGTGAGAAAAATCAGCCCATGAGAAGTTTAGGAGTAAAGAGGATTAGTTCCGAGTTGGGGACGAATTGGGAATTGGTGGGAGAGGAACTGGGAATTTAATAAAGAAAGGAATCTAAGAAGTGCTGCTTCATGACAATAGAGATTACATATGCAGTCGCAGGCATTCACATTCAGTGGTGGTGTGTGGTGGAAAACTCTCAATGGTTGTT
This sequence comes from Sinocyclocheilus anophthalmus, assembly GCA_018155175.1. Lineage (NCBI taxonomy): Eukaryota > Metazoa > Chordata > Actinopteri > Cypriniformes > Cyprinidae > Sinocyclocheilus > Sinocyclocheilus anophthalmus. Next base: position 113,881 of record JADLZN010001896.1, on the reverse strand, counting down.
TTTAGTTTGATGTAAATTCATGTCCCAGTTTCACTTGATGTTTACATGATTTATGGTTATAGTTATATACACCATTTTCTTTACACTGTCAACGGGCAAGCAATATTGCAATGTTTTTGACGTGACTAAAAGTGGTCAGTTGTTTACTCTTAAATATTCTATCAATTTGACTCATTCAGATACATTTTCAGGGTGGTTCTGAACATGATAGGTGGGCATTATTCAATTGGCAGGATATATGAACCAACTGAAGCACAATGGAGGCACTTCTTGCTTTTAACATAATGGAAAAACACAGACAAAAAGTCAGGTGCAAGTTTGCCATAGTTAGGACATAAAAAAAGATGTAGATAAAAATTGCTGTTTAGTACATGAGTTATGGGTGCTTGTAATTAATATAGTGAATGACAGGTGGATTAGAAATTAATATTATAAATTTTTGCCTAGTATTCCATTTGAGTAAAACTTGTTTAATTTTAATTTTATTCATTGAATTGAATTTTATTTTATTTCATTTATAATTACTTTTATTCATTTTATGAAATTAAGTTGATAAAATGAACGCCCTACTTTAATGCAAATATTGATCCGAAAAAAAATACAAATGTCGACCAATTGTATACATTCAACCAAAGATCTATTAAATGTGTATAACTTTTTGCTATATATTACCCAGGCCTACTTTTAACTGGTTTACCTTTTCATCTGGATTCTTCAAGCAACAAATTAAATACTAAAAATTGTATTATAGTAATGAGTTTTGTTGAAAAAATTACTTATTATACAAAAAACATTTATTAATTAAATTAATTAAACAAATTCTAAATTTGGTGAATGGCATGGATAGGAATTTTTGTAGTAAAACAATTTACAAATAAATAAGTGCAATTTTAAAAAACTACGTGGCCCTTAAAAATAGGCCTTTATTGTATTATATTTTATTCATTTATTTATTTTTTCCAGATGTAACACACAATTTTAAATCTTTAACTTTGCAACAGAGAACTGTTCAAATCATTTTTTCTACGTTAACTTGAAATAATTGTACTGTTACATTCCCGTATAATATACAAATGTATAAATATCAATAAAAGGTTAGTAAACGGAGCAATTTTTGCAATATCACACAGGTCTACATTTTAATAATTAACTTCTCCTCGGAGTTCTTCGTGCAGGCCCTGTCTCACTTGCCTCCTATGGGAAAACACCCCTGACACATACATAAACACATAAAGAGCTGCCACCTGCTCCAGTTGTTACCGCTCATGTTAAAATCAAGTTATAGAAAGTATCCTATTTCTCCCTGGGTAAATCTGAAAACACTGAGTTATCTGAAGGGTGTGTGCGAGGGCATTCACTCAGCGTGTCAATCCGTGAGAGTGTTTGTGTGGCTTGCTGACCACAGACAGATACATGAAACCCATCCAGATGCTTCCAGTGAGAACTCAAGCAGACAACTGCTGACACTTGACACGTCCACATCCACGCCCACATACATTAGAGGCATATGACACCACAGGACTCATGCCAACCTGATTAACAGAGATCCATTTCCCCCACAGCTGTGGCCACCTGTAAACTAGCAACTGTCGACACTAACATTGAATAGACTGATGAGTTTCTATGTGTGCTCGAGAGGGAGTGCGAGAGAGGGTTGTTATGCAACAATTTTCCAGTTTCATTTTTCTTGGCAAGTCACCCACAGCTTCTTTTAAACATTAGCAGAAGTCTATTATTAAATTCCCATTTCACAAACCATATAATATCAACAGAGATACTAAATTAAAAGTGGCAGTTGCTTTATCTACAATAGTGTGATATAATCACAGTGTGAAAGTTCTTAAAATCAAGAAAAAATGCAGAATCTGCCAAAATCTACCAAGAATAGATTCAGGTTATATTAAACCACAAAAACAAAAGAATTCTTTTTTTTTCACATTTCAAATGCTATTTTTATAAATAGAATGAAGCCCATTTTTAGAACCATTAAGATTTTTTTTGCCATTATTTTTGTGACAATATAGCACATTTTCCCCTCAAAAAATGAAAAATATCATAAATTAAACGTTATATATATTTCTTATATATATATATATATATAGATATATATATTATATATATAAATGTTTGTTGTACTGCATTCATGTATAAACAGACTGCCCTTTATAACAGCCTCCAAATAGCACACTTACCAATAGATTATATGTAAAATATGCTAACCTGACTACTGCTTAAATTACTGTAGTACATACTCAAAGGAAATAGTATCCAGCTTAACATGGTTTCCAGTAAGAGCAAACGTAATCGCTCACACCACTTCTCTACAAGAATACTGAATCATAGCACTTAAAGCAGGGGTGCCCAAACTCAGTCCTGGAAGGCCGATGTCCTGCAGAGTTTAGCTCCAACTTGCCTCAACACACCTGCCGGGAATTTCTAGTATGCCTAGTAAGACCTTCATTAGCTGCTTCAGGTGTGTTTAATTAGGGTTGAAGCTAAACTCTGCAGGACACCGGCCCTCCAGGACCGAGTTTGGGCACCCCTGACTTAAAGGTTAATAAAATGGAAAACAGGATTTTCTGTGCTCCATAGACCATTTATGGAAACTAAGTTGCATAAGCAAAATCACAACAGAACTGACATCACACAACCATGAGCATTTGACCATCCACCTTTACATAAACACTCATTCAACAATTAGCAGCTTGGTGTAAATAATTTAATTTGCAAACAGCTTAGCCACAACTGTAATTTACATGTAGTTTATAGGTACAGTACAGTAGCTAAAACAGTCAGAGAGAGTGTAGAAAATAGTCATAATCAACTTTTTTGGTAAAAGAAACCTTGAGCAAGGTAAGAGAACTTCAAGGTGATAAACTGTACTGTAAAATATGGTCCTTGTTTTATGTTTCTAAATTGAGAAATACTTAACCTATATTACTTTTTTTTATTATTATGTGACAATTTCTCATTTAGGGTCATGAAATCGCATGCAAGTTTTGACAATCTCAGGTGTTATGGTGTGTGCGTATATTCAAATTTATATTATGATATACTGTAAATCTATTACATTATTGACACACAGATTCATGGTTAATGGCAGATAAACAGACCATCACAAAAAAAAAAGATTTTGTTATGTCAGGTTCTCAGCTATTTTTACATTTGATTTATTTACATTTATGCATTTGGCAGATGCTTTTATCTGAAGAAATGTACACTGTGTTCAAGGTGAAACTTTTATTAATTAAAGCATGGTAATCTCATCGGGAATCAATGTTACCGCATGCCCTACTGCTTGATCTTCACAAAAGCACAAAAAAATCTATTTATTAAAAAATAGCTGCAATAATGGTTATAAAATGGTTAAAAGTAAAAAAATCTGTTCTCGTGTTTATTTTTGTTGTAATGTGTTAGAAAGTTTAACATTAAAGGTTTTTACTTTATTTATTTATTTTATACTGAATCCAATTAGGGACAATTTGACCTGCAACCTAAAAAAAAAAATCACAGAATCCAAACATAATACAAGGGTTAAAGAGACTCACTAAATATGTCAAAAGGACTATGCTGTAATCTCATAAACCTGACTGAGGGGGCTGTTCACACCAAATGCGTTTTTCCATTCCACTGTGATACTTTTCCACTGTTTAGCTATGTCAGGGGTTCTCAAACCTCTCCATGAAGTACCCCCAGCACTGCACGTTTTGTAGGTATTGTGTAATATCTCGATATTAATCGATTCTCATTTTTACGGAACGATATCGATTCTTAAATCCCAAGAATCGATTAATCTAGCCTGTTTTCAGTTAATGGACGGAACATTGAAGCGCACCTCCCATCCAATAAATCGCAATAAGCATTGTGCTTTGGTACTTTTAATATGAAACAAAGTCTCAGATTTCAAATTCTGTCCAATGTATTGCAGTATTGCAACAATAAATGCCATTTTGGCGCTGTTAAATGTGGAGTGACAGATCGCTGTATCGCCTCAGATCAACAGACGCGGCAGCACAAGGCGCACATGAACTGATCATCTCCTACACATTAATACCAGTTTCAGCACAAAATAAGCATGACTAAACATCCGAAGGTAAGTTAAATCCGTATCCTGTCTCGTGTAATCGCTCAATCATTGTTTCAGCTGTGCAAAGACGTCAATATAACGGCTTGTAAACAATGTCACTTAACGTCACATTTACCTCAGAAACAAAGTTATTCGGTGACCATAAACTCATTAATCAGACAGAAAAATAAACGGTAGAGAGGGGCATTTTGCTAAATATATGCACCATATACCATATTCATTATAAATGTGACTGTTCTTCAATGTTTAACTTGCGTTAACCGAAGTTCGGCCGACTTATTTCAGTGAAGTGACGTAGTTCCCACGGACGGATTTGAGGAGAGTGCGGGTTTTTATGTTGGGGGGGGGCTCATCCTCCTCCTCTCTCTCCCTCATGCAAACTAACGGTTGAAGGAGTGTTTTTAGGAGTCTTCTGCCAAGCCGTCAACTGACGCCAGCAAGAAGGAATGCATTCCAAGCGTAAGTAAATGTTTCAACTTTTGCATTACAGATACCAAGGAAAATTTTTGTCCAGCGGATTAACTTGCCGGATTAATTAATTCACATCAAGAACTAGCAATGGCGCTATAAATTAACTAAGTCCATTTGATTGCATTTCGGACTTTAATTTGTTTGAATAAATTCATCAAGTTTTTATGACAGGCACCATTATGTTTATATTTAAAAAATAATTAATTAAAATAGAAAAATTATTATGTAATTGTAACTTTATTATTTTAAATTTCATTAAGTGTAATTTTAACAAATCAGTCAATTTTAACCTTCAATATTATAGTAATGCAGTACCAACTGACTCATGTATATTTTACAGCATTAGTTGAGATATTTTTTTTCTTTGAAAATTTGGCATGTACTGTACCTGACATGTATCCAAATTAATCGATATTGAATCGAATCGAACTGGTAATCGAATCGAATCGCAAGCTTGTGAATGAGAATCGAATCAAATCGTGAAATTTGTGTCAAAAACCCAGCCCTAACATTTTGTATGTCTCCCTATATATGACACACCCACTTCAGGTCTTGCAGTCTACACTAATGAGCTGATGAGTTGAATCAGGTGTGATAGATGAGGGAGACATACAAAATGTGCAGGGCTGGGGGTACTCCAGGACAGGTTTGAGAACCACTGATCTATGTAAACACACACTAGATGGACTTGTGCAGCATCTCATGCACGACACAGTGTGCTACAAACACAGCATTCAAGTTAAAAGAAGTTCAACTTCTAAAAAATGTGTTTCGAGATCTTGCGTTTTTCTCCCATCCCCACTGCCCTTCTCTTTGCTTTGAAAAACGTGTTTTGTGTGAACTGGCCCTTAAGCATGTGGTAACTGGATATCAGTTATATCAGCATAATACGTCTTTTTGAGCGCTGCAACTGCTAAAGGACACAAACACACACTCACACACAAATCCACTTTTTATTTGTGAGCACTGCTGTGAGTCTGACCAACCAGTGTTGTTGTTGTTGTCTCAGTTCACCCTGTTTAACCTCAACATTCACGTCCTTCTCCTTTCTTGCTCTCTCTTGTAGATAACCCTGTGTCTGTCCATTCTCCTTTGCTTGTAAACCGCAGCCTAAGTACACTGATAGTGTCTAACAAAAACTCACACACGTACTCTCTATCTCTCTCCCTCTGCTGAACTCATACAGGCGGCTCATTTATCTCAATGAAGACTGATAACAAGTCTCTCTCCTATTACACCAATACTCTCTCTCGCTCCTTTTTCCTTTGCTCCTTCTTCCATATCTCATTCCGGTTAAGTGGTGGGAGGCTGGATGCTGAGAATACGCCTCTCTTCTGCACTTCTCTCACTTTCTTTCGATCTCTCTCCTTTATTTCTCTGAATCAATGACTCTCTTCAGTTGGATTGTGAAGGTCTTAAAGCGATAGTTCATTCACAAATGACAATTCTGTCCTCGTGTTGTTCCAAACGCATACAAATTTCTTTCTTCGCTGAAGAATAATATGAAACATTTTGAAAAATGGGTAACATTTTACAATTAGTTCCCATTAGTTACCATTAGTTAACACATTAACTGACATTATTATCTAACATTACAACTGCTCATTGGTGGTTCATGTTAGCGTAGGTTCATTAAATTATATTGATGGCTGATCAATATTGATATTGATGGCAATACTGATGGCTTTTCTATGCAATTACAATAAATATATTTTGAATAATGACTTTCAGTCTGTTTATTATGCTAAAGCTATCATAAGGATTCAGAAGACAAGTCATATCAACCACGTTTATTATACTTGTATGGTGCTTTAACAGCACCAGGCCTCATTCACTTTCATTATATTTAGAAAAGATAAACACTTCTGTGTTACATGGAATAAAGTGATGATGCAGAGGAGAAAATGTGACCTCATTTGGGGGTGATCTATTCATGTAAAAGGTTCCTACCTAACCAACACACATTGAACACTCACTATGAAGTTCGGCCAAGCCAAAAATGACAGAAACCAACATAAAATGTGTAAACAGTCAAAAAAACAAAAAAAACCAGAGCAAATAATGTTAGTTGCCACAGTTTTCCATGCGGCATTTCTCTCCAGTGTAAGAAAACATCATCAACCATCCAAATAAAAATGCTAAAATAGCATTAAATGGACACAATTTTATGCAAATGTACAAGCAGGAATCTAAACAATTCAGCTCAGACAAAAAAATGAATAAAAACTGTCATTTACAATCAATTACAGCACAAAAATTCAACCATACCACTGTCCCCTTATCCTGTGGCCTGAGGCGACCAATTACTGTAGGATACAGGGGCAACAAATGCCAAATATACCAATCTATACACTCAATATGTCCAGAAATGGTTTAAAATATCCATGGTGAAACAGTGAGGTTATTTAAGCAGGAAAGTTCCAGAAGTTATGTTATACTGTGAACAAAGTCATGTCTAAAGAGCTCTTTTAGGAACAATATGCAAAAAATAATTACAATGTAATATTGATAATTCATAAAGTGCCATCTTTTTGATACAAAGTGTGCCTGGCAAATAATCAACAGAAGGTTTTCTAAACATTATTACAATGCAAGGAAGGTGCATTGACTTCAGTAGACACTTTATTTACCATTATTTATCTTTTTCATTGTTGTATTTCATATCATCACTTCTACTTTTGGCACACAAAAGCTTTGGAGTGCGTAAATATGCTACAATCCACCACTTTCCGAAAAAAAAAAAAAAAAAAAAACGCCACCCCAGACTTTGGCTCACACAACAGACAAAACATATAAACCCACACAACAGACACCTGTCTGCAAGTGTACTAATACTCTTAGAAATAAGTCTACCATCACAGCATCTAATTTAGCATTAGCAAAGATTAGCCCTCAACTCCCAGCTAAAAGTGCGTCATATATCTTGTAAACTTGAGAGAACCCAAAACACATTATAAAATGTGTTTGCCTGAAGATTATCCACTATAGGAGTGCTAAAATTACCCTCTGGGTATATGCTCTTTAAGAAAAACTTACAGCTTGCTTGTACTCACTTCGCAAATCACACATCTTGCTTCTAAGCGGGATTCTGCTAAACTAATACAATCCTCATTTTCTGAAAGCATCCCAATTTTAAAATAGAAACTATACACATGTATTTGGTAAGATTTTGTTTTTGAAAGAAGTCTTGTGCTCATCCAATTATTTGATCAAAAATATGGTAAAAACAGCAATATCATTTATTACCTTTAAAATAATTTATATTTTAATATTTTTCAAAATGTATTCAGTGCCTGGGATTTCAGCAGCCATTACGCCAGTCTTCAGTGTCACATGATCCTTCAGAATTATTTTAAAATGCTGATTTGATGCTCAGGAAACATTATATATTATTATTATCTATTATTAAAACATATTATAGTTTTGTTTAATAAATATTCCAGGATTCTAAGTTTGATGAATGAAAAGTTTAAAAGGTCGTCATTTAAAATCTTTTGTTACACAATCAATATTTATTAGCCTATCACTTTTGATCAATTTAATGCAAGCTTTTGCCTGATAAAATATTAATTTCTAAACAGAAAAAAAAATCTTACTGAACCCAAATTTTTAAATGATAGTGTATAAAAAATGTATATGCATGTGTGTGTACTTGCACATATACTTAAATATATACAACATTTTCCCAGCTAAAAGCTCATACTTCTGGTTAGGGATTGGCTTTAAACCTCTACTCCTAAGTATTAAGTTTTGGTATGTGATTCGTCCTGCACCATTTGCGCTGCAAACATGAATAATACCTCAAAATGATTGGTTTGTTGAGGGGAGGGGTGTGCTATTACTTTTCTGAGGAATCAGACTTCAAAATTGTCACCTGGCAAAGCAGGCAAGAAAAATATTCAGCAAAAAAGCTTTGATTTCCTACTCACTAATCAATATTTTTGCTAACTTTTCCAAGCAGAAAGGGACTATAATTTTTCTGTGTGCATCTGCTAAAAGTACATTTGCATATAAATGACCTCAAGGCTAACAAAAGCAAAACAACTCATTATCATTTTTAAATCATTATTGATTTAATGGGGAGTGTATTTGTAAAACTAAGGACAGTCACTGAAATAAACAGATATTGTTCTCATGAGAGTAGCACTGATCTGAAACTAGTCATGTTTAACGTAGAACGTAGCATTTAGAAAGCTTAATCTCTTTAACAAACACTTGTGTGAATTCTGTGGGACATGTTCAGTCTTCAGTCAAAAAAAGATATTTAGACATTCTTATGTATATACATTCAGACAAGTCTCCATCTGATAACAGTTCCTAGGTAGATTGGGCCAACCGTGAATGTAAACAAGGTCTAGATCCCACCTTTCCAAAAGAAAAGAGGGGGAAAACATTGCCCTGAAAAAGCTGAGTGTGGCATGAGGGGAATCATGGATGAGTGAAATTGGTTCATATCTGCATCTTAAGCAGGGAAACGGTCTACTCGCTCTCATCTTTTTATTGCCTCCATCTTTTGTTCCATCCTGTATGTGTGTGTGCTTTTGTGACCAAGTGTTCGTTTATGTGTAAGGTCTGATGAGATAACTACAAGAGGAGACACCTGGAGCCATGAACTGATGCATGAAGAGAAGCACGTTTCACACCAACACACAATAACACAACGCAAACCAAGCGTACTGTGATAGCGCATGCTCAAAATGCATTTCCAGGTCACCATTTAGATAAGATTAGGATGAAATGGACTTGTGTGAGAGAGGCACAGCACCAATGAGCTCATCAGACAAAAATGGATTTCAAACTTTCATAAACTCAGTCAGACCAATTCTGTGCCAACGTTCCTATTCCTTTCTGTTCTCAATTCTTGATTTTTCAATGTATTCAATTCACTGTCAATTCATATTTTCAGGGATCACTGAGATAAAAAATTCTTGGCAAAAAAAGAAATGGATACAGAAAATTCATGCATTTTAATCATTCAAATTTAAATCAATCTCATAAGTGGGTTGTAGTCATAAAATTAAAAAGCAGTCAACAATTCTGGCCAGTTTAGTTTACTATGGGTACTAAGAAAAGGGATTGATGATGGCAGAGGCTCCTTCATGCAACAGTTATTTTATTAACTTTGCTCACTTGCCATATTAATAATTAAAGTGCATGTTGGGTTGGGATTTTTGGATTCCAAGTGAGGTTTCCTCATCAAACTGTAGCAATTATTTCAGAAATGTTTTTTTTTCTTTTTACTTATTTTTTTATAGTTAAATATTAAATAAGTTAAAATATGAATTGCAATATTAAAACCAACTAAATTCCTAATGTCCCCCCTGAATATATTTTGCATACTTAGGATTTTTGGGAGTGTTTGTTGCTACACAAGCAATTTTTAGTTACATCTGACCCTAGAAGCCAGTCCCTTTGAAGTTCCAGTCGTGTCCCTGACAACAGAATATGCTGGGGATGTTGAGATGACATTTTTCTTTTTCTGATTTTTTTTCTTGAAACCCGCCCAACAACATGTGGTTTAGGCGCTGTTTGATATATACAGTGGTAACGGAAAGTATTCAGACCCCTTTAAATTTCACTCTTTGTTATATTGCAGCCATTTCTAAAATCATTTAAGTTATTTTTTTTTCCTCATTCATGTACACACAGCACCCCATATTCACAGAAAAACACAGAATTGTTGACATTTTTTGCAGATTTATTAAAAACAAAATGTCTCAGGTTACTTATGTAACCATGGTTCCTCGAAGGAACGAGACGCTGCGTCGGAAAACGCTAGGGAACGCCTTCAGCGATACCAAGCTCTGAATCATATGGGTAATCAGTCGAACGATGGCTGGACGTCCGCGTCTGGTGACCGTCATGACCCATGAAGCTTTAAATGCAAGTGATGCCACCGCGCGAGTGCTTAGGATGAGCTCTAGTAGGATGCCGGAAGTATGGCACAGAGACGCAGCGTCTCGTTACCTCGGGGAACCTTGGTTACATACGTAACCTGGGACGTTTCCCTTCGGGAACTCGAGCTGCGTCGGGAAACGCTTGGAGAACGAGATGTCCACGCCGCCAGACTTGCAAATCCCTCCCTGGTGTGAAAGGGCACGGCTATGGCAAGAGAACAAAAGAGCCCGGAGTGGCTGAAGTAGGCGGGGCTCGCCATCCCGAAGGCCAACTTCTGGAGGAGTGATTCTTGACCCCCAAAGGAGAGGGGAGATCGGAGGACTCGAGGCTATGGAATAGCATTCTGATCCACCGCTTAGCATAAGCTTTTCTGGCCAGAGGCCTCGGCCTCAGCATACCGCAGAGGAAATGTGTAAGAAGAGGGTGTCTTCCCACTGAATGGCCACTGAGAGGGGCGTGGTAGGCCACAATGGTCGTCATGAAGACCTCTAGGGTGGAGTGGGTCAAGCCTGCGGATAAACAGGCCTGCGGGAACTCCAGAACTGTACCAAACAGGCAGTTAGCTGGGTCGTGCTGGCGGTCTCCGCACCAAGTAGTATAGTTTCCTCATAGAGGGAGCTCTGGATTGGAGAATGTCTCAACAACCTCGGTTGAGAGACCAAAAGCTATGAGTTGTGCCTCCTCAGAGGCCACACCCACAGCTCCACAGCTCCTCACTCCTGTGAGAGGAGATCTCTTCTGACGGGAATCTCCCATAGAGCGCCTTTGAGGAGAGAAATCAGGCCTGAGACCCAACTCTGCCGGAACGGGGATACTCACAACAGACGGGCCTTTCCCAGCGCACTCTCTCTTTCATCTCCAACTCCCTGGAGCAGAGCAATTGGGGGAAAAGCGTACAGACGAAGCCTCGTCCACGTCTGTACCATGGCATCCCGCCCCAGTGGGGCGCTGGATGAATCAGAGAGAACCAGAGGGGACAGTGTGATATCATATGAGTCGCAACAGGTCCACCTGAGCCTGGCCAAAAACTCTCCAAATCTGCTTCACCACCTCAGGGTGAAGCATCCATTCCCCGGGCCTAGGCCCCTGCCTCGACAAGATGTCTGCTCCCAAATTGAGATGCCCAGGGATGTAAACTGCTCTCAGCGAGAGAAGTTTGCCCTGGGACCACACAAGTATCTGGTACGCTAGTTTGTACAAACGGCGTGAGCACATATCTCCCTGGTGGTTGATGTAAGAGACCTCCGTTGCGTTGTTACCAACATATGGTTACCTCTTAGGTCTGGGAGAACTCGAAATATGGCCAGCATCTCCCGACAATTGAATGCCAAGTCAGATGGCGACCACTCCACAGACAGCGGGCAGGGTGGCCACTCATGACCGCACCACAACCAGTGAGGGATGCATCCGTCGCTAGCATACACGGCAACAAGGAGCTCCCAGCACTGGGCCCTGGACAGGACCCAAGGTTTCTTCCACATGTCTAAGGCACGTAGGCATCGCCGCGTGACTTTGATCATGCAAAGTGGGTTTCCCTTCGGGGAGAACCCCTTGTTCTTGTGCCTCCACTGTAGGGGCCTCATGTACAGCAGGCCAAGAGGTATCACGTTGGACGCAGCTGTCATCAGCCCAAGCAGTCTGGAACTGCTTGACAGTGAGTGACCGGCCTTCTCTTACTCTTGCGACTGAGGTGAGGATCAGCTCGATCCGAGCAGGAGACATACATGTCTGCATTGTGGTCGAATCACACACCACGCCCAGATGAGTAGTTCTCTGTACTGGAAAAAGCATACTTTTCTTGGCGTTAAGTCTTAACCCCAGCTCTTTCGTGTGAGAGAGAACGACATCTCGATGTCGAACCGCAATCCGCTCTGATTGAGCTAATATCAATCAATCGTCAATGTGGTTGAGTCGTGAAAGTCTTGGGTGACAGTGCAAAGCCAAAGGAAGAACCTGTATTGGTAGGCTTTTGCCCCCAAAAACGAACTTCAGGAACTTCCTGTGATGAGGAAGGGTGGAGACATGTGCATCTTTTAGATCGATTGTGCCGAACCAGTCCTCTGACTTGATCTGAGACATGACTTGTTTGAGTGTGAGCATTCTGAAATTCAGTCGTATGACTGATCGGTTCAATAGGTGCAGATCTAAAATAGGACGCAACCCCACATCCTTCTTCGGAACAATGAAGTACGGCTGTAGAACCCGGATTCTCTTTCGTGAGGAGGGACCACCTCGATGGCTTCCTTCCTTAAGAGAGTAACTACTTCTTGTTGTAATACCAGAGCCTGCTCGGGACCCATTAGCGTGGGGGTGACCCCGTTGAATCGTGGCGGACGAGAACCGAACTGGATTCTTTAGCCTCTTTCTACAGTACGCAGGACCATTTGAGATACATTTGGCAGTAGCTTCCAAGCTACTAAATAATCTACTAAGGGAATATGTCTCTCGAGACTGATTTCTGGTGTGGCCAGAATGGCTAGTTCGGTGCCTTGAAGCATCTGCACACTGACAGGGGATGCTGAACTAGCTGCTCTGGGGACCTCCGCAGAGGCCTTGAGCCTCTCAGTACCGCTACGTTTCCGGGCGGAGACTGAGAGGAGTGCTCGCTGGAGACCGCTGTGCCCTGGAACATGGTAGGGTTGGCAGACCGACCTCCTGAGGCACTGAGGAGAGACGGGCACCGTGTAATGTGGTGTGAACCTCTCTTCCCCAGAGGGAGCTGGACCTCAGAAGTCCTATAGGCCTTAGGCGTCAGGACGTTTTAGACGAAGGCTATCCAGCGAGAATGACGGTCCGCATACCCGCCTTCTGCTATAAGCCTTCGGCCTGGGAGCGCGACTCTGACTCTAGACTCTGCGGAGTGCGAGAAGTGAGGCCCCCCAGAATGAGGGTCTGGAACACGGTGGGTTGGGACTGCTACGCCCAGCAGCCCCTGCTAACCGCCTAAACCTCCTCAAAGGAAGAGAGGTTAACACGTGCTCTCACTCGAGAAATTTATAACCCAAGAGCCCCTGTATATCGAACTTCTCAGTCAGACAAATACTTCATTTTATTCATCAGAATCAAATGCAATCAAACAACCAAACGAGTAAACACGGTCTAGTGTGGTAAGATTCACATCAAAAACCGAAATGATGTAATATATGTGCTGCGCGAGAGCCATTCAGTCACATAATCAACATCAATCTCCTTGACAAACAAACGAGCTCTAAATCTAGCAAACACGGGTGAAGATAGGAAGAGCCGTCTCCAACCCGTATGCTAGATCATGAGTGATCTCCGCGTTCTCAGTCACCGCCGTGCCTCAGCAGCAGCGGGACCGCAATCGCAAGATCACAGGCACTGACACACTCCTCGGAGTGTGCCCGGCGAGAGTGGAGCGTTTAATAGCGGGGGGGAACACAATCCGCCCGGCTGCGCGAGCTCCGCTCCTTATTAATGCTGCTCATTATAATATAAGGCATAAGGCTTAATATTGTTTGCTTGTGTAACTGATGCTTGTGCAACTGGCGAGCACATCGACGCCCTCATCAGCCTCCTCGAAGGAAGACAGGCGGAGCGTCGATCCCGTTCCCCGGGGGAAGTAACCGCAGAGCGGGCTTCCGATCCCAGAGAGCGGGCGCTGGATCTGGTGGTTAGCAGATCCCATACCGAAACCCACGACACAGCCGCCGCTCCTACCGCCTCGGCGAAAGCCGGGGCCAGGCACCGCAGGTACACGGCTATGAAAGCTCCTCCTCAAAGAGAGCCGCTTCTGAAATAAGCAGGCATCAACTATGCTTCGCTCGCAAGTAAACCACGCACAGGCTGTGTGTGTCCCAACTCGTGATATAACTTTATCTTTGGGCAGGGAGTAACACACAACCTACAACGTGGCCTGCTCTCGCCCTTGAAATGCTTTGTCCTTGCATGAGCTTAGACATAGCTGGAACTTATAGACTTTGGATAGACAACAATAAATAAGACTCACAGAACATAAATCGTGACCGACACACAGAGAGCTTCGCTGAATGACAGAAAACTGACGCCGGTTTCACCTCATGTGCTTTTATAGCTTCCTGGTCATGACGTCACCCACCGCGGACGTCTCGCCCATCGTCGACTGATTACACATATGATTCAGAGCGTGGTATCGCTGAAGGCGTTCCCCTAGCGTTTTCCGACGCAGCTCGCAAGGGAACTGAAATATCACATGGTCCTAAATATTCAGACCCTTTGCTCAGTATTTAGTATAGAAGCACCCTTTTGATCTAATACATCCATGAGTCTTTTTGTGAAAGATGTAACAAGTTTTTCACACCTTGATTTGGGGATCCTCTACCATTCCTCCTTGCAAGATCCTCTCCGGTTCTGTCAGGTTGGATGTAAACGTTGGTGGACAGACATTTTTAGATCTCTCCAGAGATGCTCAATTGGGTTTAAGTCGGCTCTGGCTGGGCCATTCAAGAACAGTTACAGAGTTGTTGTGGAGCCACTCCTTCGTTATTTTAGCTGTTAGGGTCATTGTCTTGTTGGAAGGTAAAAATTCGGCCCAGTCTGAGGTCCTGAGCAATCTGGAGAAGGTTTCCGTCCAGGATATCCCTGTACTTGGCCGTATTCATCTTTCCCTCGATTGCAACCAGTAGTCCTGTCCCTGCAGCTGGAAAACACCCCCACAGCAGGATGCTGCCACCACCATGCTTCACTTTTTGGACTGTATTGGACAGGTGATGAGCAGTGCCTGGTTTTCTCCACACATACCGCTTAGCATTAAGGCCAAAAAGTTCTATCTTGGCTTCATCAGACCAGAGAATCTTCGAGGTGTTTTGTTTATCAAACTCCATCGTGCTTTCATGTTGTCTTGCACTGAGAAGGGTTCCGTCGAGCCACTCTGCCAAAAAAAAAAAAAACAAAAACAAAAATAAAAGCCCCGACTGGGTGGAGGGCTGCAGTGATGGTTGACTTTCTACCACTTTCTCCCATCTCCCGACTGCCTCTCTGGAGCTCAGCCACAGTGATCTTTGGGTTCTTCTTTAACTCTCTCACCAAGGCTCTTCTCCCCCGGTAGCTCAGTTTGGCCGGATGGCCAGCTCTTGGAAGGGTTCTGGTCGTCCCAAACGTTTTCCATTTAAGGAATGGAGGCCACTGTTCTCTTGGGAACCTTAAGTGCAGCAGATTTTTTTTGTAACCTTGGCCAGATCTGTGCTTGCCACAATTCTGTCTCTGAGCTCTTCAGCAGTTCCTTTGACCTCATGATTCTCATTTTCTCTGACATGCACTGTGAGCTGTAAGGTCTTATATAGACAGGTGTGTGGCTTTTTTTATATAGTCCAATCAGTATAATCAAACACAGTTGGATTCAAATGAAGGTGTAGAACCATCTCAATGATGATCAGAAGAAATAGACAGCACCCGAGTTAAATATATGAGCGTCACAGCAAAGGGTCTAAATACTTAGGACCATGTGATATTGTTTCATTTTTTTTTTTTTAATAAATTTGCAAAAATGTCAACATTTCTGTGTTTTTCTGTCAGTATGGGGTTCTGTGTGTACATTAATGAGAAAAAAATTAACTTAAATGATTTTAGAAAATGGCTGCAGTATAACAAAGAGTGAAAATTTAAGGGGGTCTGAATACTTCCCGCACCCACTGTAGAATATAGATAGTATATAATTTTTTTTTTAAAAAATGTTTCTGACCCTGATACTCCAACTATTTTCTGCAATTTCCTCAGCTGTTGATCCTCAAGAGTCTTTAGCCACTCAACTCATCCTCACCGTTCATTAGGACGATATAGAACACGTCCCTCTTCCATTCAGATTGTAACATTTTTAATGTTGATTGAAATTCTTATTAGTGCCCTGATGGTGACATGGAAGGTTCACTGCTTCTACTCTTTTCTTAAAAGTCCTTCCTAAATTTGTGAACTCAATTATCTTTTTGCTGCACATCAAACTATATTCTTTGGTTTTTGCCATTGTGATGGATGATTAACGGGACTTTGGCGCTTTGTTTTTGCCTCCTCATTTATATCCCTGTGAAACGGAAGCCATGGCTGGATATTTCTGTTCATAATCCCCTGGTATGCTTAAAATTGAAATATGAATGGGAATATACTTCCCAATGATTTTACTCATAAGCAAAAAAAAGTCTAGGGGTGCCAATAGTTGTGTCCAACGTGTATTTGAGAAAACGATTTATTTCTTAATGAGATTTTCCCCCATTTTCAATAGTTTTAGTTCACTAACGGTAGATATTTGTGATTTTTTTTAATAAAAGATCAAAAGGATTAACGATGCAGATTTATTTTCACAGCCTTTGATCATATTACCAAGGGTGCCAATAATTCTGACAACAACTGTATATATGCTCCAATTGCTGTGTGCAATCATATGACCATTCAGTTTGTTGTGACCAAGTTTGTTTTGTTGTGAGATTTTGGTTGTGTTTGCCACTACTGAGCCACTGTAACAACACCACCTGGTGGAGAACAATTAATCTACTTGAACATCTCGTTCAATGAGCATCATTCAAAAGAACAAATAGCATGTGGACCCAGCCCCTCATACTTGCTCACAACAACTCTCTCTCTCTCTCGCTCAAGACTCATATTGGATAACCGGACACTCCCAGTTGTTGTGTGCTGACTGCATAATTGTTACCCCAACGATGATGATTATAGGAGCACCATCCAAGACAAAAATGCGTGCTGTCGTTTTTCATTTACAGTTTATACTTGCTTTTCCCCCTCTTATAGTTTGGTTTTCAGTCGCCTTTTCTTTGTTGTCAGACAAAGCCCTTCTCCTCCCCACTTCCAACAGCACTATACTAAGGCTAAATACAAGCCGGAATTGTGCTAAAGACGACATAAGACTAGGAAAATTTTGTTTATTATGGGTTGACACGATCCTAACCAGCCTGCTTTGAAGCTATGTTTGATTAACAATATCGGAAAAAATAAATCAATACTATTATCAGTCAATTACTAATCCAAAAATATTGTCATATTTATTCATTTACTGTACTGATTCTGTCATGAATATTTAGAAACCTAAAGTCACATTCCTGTCATTATGTTACAAACAGTTTGCAATCACTTATATGACTTGTCTGCTTAAAACATACATTTTTTATCATTTGATACATAGTTTTACTGTAATCAACAATTCATTCAAATGGGTCTTCGGTTGCTTGTCCCTGCTCAAACACACGACTCACAAAGATCAACAGATGTCACAGTCTGAGTGTGATTTATCCAACAATAAAACCTGTGTTTTGTAAGAAAATATTCATATTTGCCAAGTTTTGAAATAATGATTTTTCTTAACAAACCGCATGATTGTCACTACAAAGGCCTTATTCAGCCCCCGTAACCATTTTGAGGCACTTTTTATATGAATGCCGCGCACTTTTTTTGATGCTTGTGGCTGTTCAACTGCAACAACACTCCGCAGACTGCAATGAATAGAGCTTGGAATGCCATGACATTTTAATATAAACTCCGACTGGATTCATGCTGAAAGAAGAAAGTCATATACACCTAGGATGACTCAAGGGTGAGTAAAACACAAGCCCATTTTAATTTTTGTGTGAACTAACCCTTTAATTGTTAATTGAGATCAATTATCTTCTCTTTTGGTTTTTCATCAAGTTAATAAGAGATAATTATCAAACTACCTTTCACTTGTAAATAATTTAGCCTAATTCATTTTTTAAAAGTGCATTAACACAGTTACTGAACATTAAAATCAACACCAGTGACAAAACCATATGAATACCTGGCTATAAGATTACTGTCCACACCACCACACAAACTAACATTGTTTGTTCATTTATAATATTTTCTATTCCATTATAAATACTTAAAAATGCACACGTGACAAGCTTAAGTTAGTGCAATTAAACTTTATGGATGTTCCCTCTTTCTTATTTGTGTGTGTGTGTGTGTGTGTGCGCGTGTGTGTTGGGGATGAAAAAGGTCATTAGTGAAATTCTCTGATTCTTAAGAGGATCTCAGGCTTACGCTGAGAGCCTTTAATATTGGTGTGTACCTCAACCAAAAGTTGCACAATCAACCACTCAATTCATTTTCTTATTTTTATCTGTTTGCAATTATCCTACATACATAAACGGATCACATCCAGAAGTGCAGCACTGTGTAAACCTCAGTCTACCTTATAATCACAAATACATGCCCAAGCGTAAATGCACAACAAATTTGAATATGTAAAGCCAAACCAAACATGACAAGCAAAAATTATCTTGTATGTTCTGCAAGTGAGCTCTTACGATGAAAGAAGGACAGAGATGTGGCATAAACAAATTAAAGCTATTGTAATTAGTGTAACACTGTAAACACTGTGATTACAATTAGATGCTCTGTAAACAAAGCGCTTGCCTAATTACTTTACCGAGTCTGCAGGCTATGTGGCTCTGCGTGTGTTTTGTGTGCAAGTACACAAGCATAGACCAGACAGGCAAGCAGAGGATAAGCTGTAAAACAGCTGATCTTGGTGACTCTTGGATTAGCTGGCAAACTGTGAATGGAATTTTGCCAGATTGAAATTTGTGAATAATTCATTGTACAGTTTGTGCTAGGAACATGAATGAGACCTGTGCGACTTGTTCAGGCGAGGTGTGTAATTACCTTTCAGAATGACCAGGTTTTAGAATTCCAGAACCACACTGAATTTCACTGACACTCTGTCTCTGTATCATTCAATCTCAATTTTTTTTCTTACAAACACACAGCTTTTCATCTCACAAGATGTTAACTGATGGACTGAAGTTGTGTGGATTACTAAATTATCGTGATGTTTTTATCAGCTGTTTGGACCCTCATTCTGACGGCACCCATTCACTGCAGAGGATCAATTGGTGAACAAGTGCTGTAATGCTAAATTTCTCCAATTATGGTCACATGAAAAATTATGGCCTTTGGGTGAGTTCATTTTCAGCAAACTGTCATTTTTGGGTGAACTATTCCCATATGTAACGTGTTACCACGTTCTAAAAGGAAAAATAAGAGGACTGATAACACTGCATGCTTCAAATCACACCAAATCATTAAGTTCACTTAAACAATAGTTGGCTGACACACTGTGGGACACCAAGTTCATCTGGTGAAAACATGCTCATTACTAAGGTGCTAATTGGCTAGTTTTGACATCAAGGGATTCTACATCCCAAATGAATTTAGCTGACTCCTTTGGGCCACTTTCACAGCACCTGTGTGCATTTCCAGATAGCAGATTAATTAGCAGCCAGATCAAAGAGATAAAATTTTTAGGTTTTAGTTACAGACGGCAGCAATGTGTTCATAGACCTTTTATTGAAATTGGCAAAAAATTACAATTCAATTAACAAACTTTCTTTTTGTCTTCTTAAATCAAAGGAAGCTTTGCAACTATTGCCTTTGATGAACCCCCCTTTGTCTATATTTGTCATTTAGACATACATTTACCAAAAGAGAAATTCCTGATAACAAATTTCCATCACTTAAAATAATGAACCCCAGACCAAGTCCTAAAAAATGAGAATGCAGAATTCTTCAGGAAAACCACTGACTTCCAATATTGAGTGAAATTGACGTTTAACATTCTCTGTAAGCTCTCCGGAGAGCTGAACTAGAAGCACAGAGATGTCCTAGTTTGGAAGTTCTCAAAAACAAACACTTGGAGCGTCTCTGAAAGTTTCCCCCTCCCTCTCTCCCCATCAGGCTTTGCATGCAGGTCCCTGGTTCCACAGCTACCATCAAAGCCCATCACAAATTAGATTTCTAAGTTGATGGATAACACAGGAAATATTCAATCCAAACCAGGAGGAGGAAAACTAATACATAATATTTTAACTAAAAAAGAAGAAAATTATATTTTCTTATACCAACAAACCAGGTAAAAATATGTTGTAACTTAAAGTAAGTCAAAATCAACTTGAATATATAGGTTTGTTTTATTTTTTGTTAATTAAAAAGGTTTACACAAAATTCATCAAAACTGTTTAAAATGATTACTCTAACAAGATTTTTTTTAATCTATAAAAAGCATGAAATTGGCTTAAAATTTCTCTCCACGTCAGGTTTTGCATGCAGGTCCCTGGTTCCACTATCATCAAATCCCTCAATCCCAAATTAGTCTTTTGAGTTGATGGATAACACGGGAAATGTTCAATCCAAATCAGCAAAAGGAAAAATGACTAAATATTTTATCATATACTAATTTATCATATAATATCAGATAAGAATGGTCATACTTGATATTAAAAAGAAAAAAAAAAGAAAACTAATTGCAAACCATAAATTTGTCTTTGTCTTACCATGCAATTAAAAAAAGAAAATGCAGGTATTCAAGTCAGGTCAATTAAAAATATGTACATCCTAAGTCAACTTGACTATGTTTTTTTGTTTAGTTTTGTTTTGTTTTGGGGTTTTTTTGCAAATTAAAAATGGTTTACACAAAATTTGTCAAAACTGTTAAAAATGATTTACACTAGCAAGATTATATTTTAAAATCTATAAAAAGCATGAAATTGGCATTACATGCTCACATGTACAAGAGCAAAAATCTACTGGTACACATTAAATATCCCCATAGGCATGATTCTACTTCATATCGGCAGAAATACAGGTACTGTACTTAAAATGATTTTATTCATACCACACAGAAGGCATATGAAGCAAATAAAATGGCTGACTGGACATGTACGTGTGCACCAGTGCAAGCAAACTGTACAATAAATACAATTCATACATTTCATTATCAGTCAGTCGCATGCCTCATTTAACAAAAACGCTCTCTTTGTGTCTAAAGAAACTTGCTTCTGTTGCTCACAGTGAAGGGAGAGGAAAACAATAGTTTATGCATGCGCTGGGACACTGGGACTCTAGACTGACGTCTCAATTAATTAATCGCATATGATACATGAGTCTTACACTTCCTCATATAATGCAGCTGCCAATTAATTTCAAGCATAATCATGGAATGCATGTTCCAAACTGAACACACATATGTGTATAAACCATCAAACACCAAAAAATCATCAAGAGTGCTCCCAGCTTGAGCATATGGATAATTCATGAGGTGAAGCATGGTGAAAATTAATTCTGATTATCATTATTAGAGCAACACATGTTTATTTAATTGCATTTGTGAATAATAAGGTTGTTCACAAATTCGTCTGCATATAAGTATATGCTAATTACTAGAGAGGTAATACGAATAAACAGGTGCTTGAAAGACTTAAAAGGAAGTGTCTGTGTGTGATGACATATCGAACAGCCATGAATATTATGATGGCACAAACACAGAGAGAAAAGGGGAGGAAGAGTGTGAGGAAGCAAAACAATTCGTTTTATGAGAGCACAGGTGTGCAAGCTTCTAATATCTATTTAATATAATATTTTCCAAGGATATCAAATTCTAGCTGTATTTAATTCGAATCATAAGTCTTTTTTGCATAATGTCTACATAAGAAATTATTCTAAGACAGTATTCTAACATCATGGAATCTCATACACAACTGATTTGGGACACTAGTTCACACATAATGGTGGTCCTCATGTGAAGAACACAGACTCACAATTAATTCCAAGAGTCTGGTATTAGCATCTTGCTAAGCTAACAAGTTAGCGATTCTTTTCAGTACATTATTACTCTGTAATTTTATTCAAAATTTCGCTCAACTTGGTCCACTATCATCACAAAGCATTCTAGAAATGAAATATCTTTCTCATTACCTTAAAATGTTGTTTAGGTAGGCAACTTCACTAGGTTTTGGAACAGAGCAATATTCCTGCTAATTTAAAGAGTCAATCTAATTTAACTGCTGACCTAAACTGAATTTTGTCGACAGAGTGCCAATAAATGCCTTGCTCTAAAGCCAAAAAGAGCATTTTGCACCAGATGGCATTTATCTGTTTGTACTCTCATTTCTTTGAGAAGACTTTTCTTAAATCTTTCAAATTCGTAGTTATTAGCCATCAAAAACAAACGCTTCTATGTTTTGCTGTCTTCAGTTGACAGCCTGCATTACATTAGTTTTCAATTCATATTCTGACAGGTTGACAGTAATAAACTAAAAACAGAAAAAAAGTAAATTAATGAGAGACAGATAAAACACATTTCAGTGGCATGAGCGAGTATAGCACGCAAGGAGAAAAAAAATCACTGGTGGCGTTATGGGTATTTCCTATCTGACACATTACTGAAAAAGTAATTTGTGTGGGTGCATGCTAATGCTGTTAGCGCCTCTGTAGTTTCTTTATGCAAGTGAGGGCAAAAAGTTTAATTAACACACAATCAAATGTCACTGGTCTGACAGCAATTATAACCATGGATCCACAATAATTGATTTAATGATGAAGGAGACGGTGGGGTGTGTGAAGTGATCCAAGTTCAATTAATCTTTTTTTCAGGAAATTGACTAATTATTGGATTTTTAGTCAGTATTTACTGTAGAAGTTGCTTATAACAAACATAGTGTGTGTATACATCAGGAGCATTGCCGAAAAAACTGAATCAGAAAATAATCCATAGTGCAAAAATAAAAATGCAAATATTACAACATATGACATTACTATATGTATAAATCTCTAATTTCTCTAAATTTCGGTACACAGATGTCCCAGTTCTGTACGTACCTCTGTTCGGGGGTCACGGTTCGATACGATTTCGGTACAACAGGGAAAAAAACAAATCTACTATGCTCGGGTTCTTTTCATTTATTTTCAACAGACAGTAGTACCAATTAAATTTTTTCCACCTAGATGTGAAAATACAAAAAATGATTACATTATGTTATATATATATAAAATCTGCAGTACATATATACATACAAGGAATAAATTCTTGAAATATATTTGATTTAGTTTACAGATAAACAAGAGAAAAAAACAGTGCGACACATAACGTAGCCAATATACGCTGAGTTTCAGTTCATTTTTGTAACAGGCTTAATTTGTTCACAAAAAGGAAACTCAAATGGCAGAAAGCCACATCCTATTTGTGTTCTTTATTTTACAAAAGCACAATGTTTTGTTTTAATTGTGACTGTACACAAATAAAAGTAGACCTTTATACAGTGATGCATTATTAATACGAAATAAGTGTTTAAAGTTGATTCTGCTGGTATAAGGAAACAGTTGAAGTGATAGCGCCGGTGCGCACACACACACACACATCAGTTCCAGCATTGCTAACTTGACAGCGCAGTTGGTACTTTATCAAAATAAAATACAGTGAACCAAACATCAGCGCGCCCGCCTCTGTGTCACCGTTGGAACGCGACTGAAGTACAAAGCCTATAATTTACATAATGAATAATAGTTTAGTATTCAGATACGTTACATCACAAATATGGAAATATTATGGAATATTTGGATTTGTGCCGAATGAGAGAGGTAGGATACATGAGCACAAAGGTCCATTTCACAAACAGTATATTTAAAGTATTCTCCTTTGTCAGTCTGTGAGAGACACATTCAGAATCAGCACATGGTCACTGTCTAGTGGGCTTTGTTTTCAAGTGCGCAACTCATGTCATTCGCTGTTCTTCTGCGGCCGGTTATCAAACAGCGTTGCACTGCTGCGGGCGCCCCCTTCTGGATTGGGGGTGAATTGCCTGTATTCGTTTTAAGCCCTCATTTTGCCCCAACTGGGAAAAAATAAACCGAGATGTCCGTACCGTGACGGTTCAGTATGAATACATGTATCGTTCAACCCCTAACAGATAGATAGATAGATAGATAGAATCAAAAACAACAACATTACATGATGGTGTTGCTTATCTGTTCATACATGTGCTAGATGGAGGGATGGGCGAGTGTGTGGTTGTCTATAAGCCAAAGGGGCATTCACACCTGGTGCTGGGTCTAGTGGGTCACACACACACTCAATAAAAAGATGTTTTGAAATGGAACCAATGGACTGATTATAGCCATCTGAGACATGATAAAGATTTCAAAAACATGAATAAACATGCATGAGCTCCCACACATTAAAGAAAGACTCCAAATGTACCTGTTTGGACAAGACGGACATTGAAATGTCTGGCACATCATATGGAGAAGACTTGGATACTGAATTCAACATGAAACTGTGTATGCAACTCATTTACTTTAATAATGCAATATATTTCTTTCTTATTTTTATTTAAAACATGATCTTCAACTCGAAAACAAAACTATAGACGCTCCGCTCGCCACTGCCTCAAACCACAACAAAAATCAAAAAACGGTTATTCTGACTTTTTTCTTGCAATTCAGATTTTTTTTTCTCATAATTGTGTGATATATAACCTCGAAATTGCAAGTTATAAAGTTAGAATTGCGAGATATAAAGTCAGAATTCGCACAATTGCAAATTAAAAGTCAATTTTTGAGGGGGGGGGGGGGGGGGGGAATGATATGTTTTTTTTTGTCTTTTTTTAAAGGGGGAAAAAATAAATTTGAGTTTATATCTCACAATTCTGACTTCATAACTCGCAATTGCAAGTTTATATCTCACAATTCTGAGAAAAAAAGTCATAATTGTGAGAAAAAATGTCAGGAATGTGAGTTTATAACTCGCAGTTCTGACTTTATTTCTCAGAATTGCAACTTTATGTCTCGCAATTGCAAGTTTATATCTCTCAATTATGACTTTTTAACTCGCAATTGCGAGTTTGTATCAGATAAAAAGTCGCAATTACCTCTTTTATTTTTTATTCAGTGGCGGAAACAGGCTTCCATAAAAAACAGACTAATATAATTGGCTACAGAATAAACTTTTTTACAGTCTACTTAAAAAATTACAATTTAAAAATTAAAATAATAATACTAACCCCAGAAGGAAAGTCACTTCAGAGACGGCACAAGTTATTACATTTAGCTGAAATATTATAAATCTTTTTTTAGAAAAACATGAATCATGCATAATACAACTAAAAACATACATTTAGAAAGGAACAGCTCAATTTTGATTTCATGATGACTTAATAAATTCTGCTGACTAACAATTAAATTACATATATTGTAAATATATAGCATTTTCTTCATTCCGTGTCCTATACCCTTGAGAATATTATTCAAGTTATTCATTTAATTCATTTACTGAGTTGATAGTATTAAAGCAATAAACTAAGCAATACATTAAGCAATAAATCAATAAATTAAACACAACTGATTTCAAAGGCTTATGGCTTTTGAAAGTCTGTGTCTGAAAACTATAATGAGAGCAATAATTTTGTGTGTGTTTTCTTCCATTTTAGGAGGTCAGTTACAATCAAGGTGACCTATTTCTAACGGTTATCTGAACAATTAAGCCATGAAGCCACTAAGAAACAAGGTGATATCTGGAGTGCAATATAGAAAAAGCAGCACACTGAATACGTGACCAATTTATTTATGAGCGCAGGCACAAATTGTTCAATTTAAATGTAACCTGTTTAATAAAATGACAAGTTTATAGCTGGATGTTTATAGCATTTCTCACAGCGTAAGTGCATTACATAATTCTTTGTATGACACATTTAAACATGTTGTTGATTGAATTCCAGGCTATATGCGTTTCCCCCGCCAGAGTTGTCCATGTATCATATGGGCGTTCATTGATGAGGAAGGCTTGCTGTCATATGAGCCATTTTACAGGCTGTTACAAGCTATCCTTTCTTGAAAGAGCTAACAATATACGCATTAAACATATTTAAAGAGCTTTCTTCTTGTCTGCCTTACTAATAATAATAAAAAAAACGCTTAGACCAGCAAGAATTTCCATGTTGGACCAGGCTAATTTAAGGGGGTTACAGCTGGTTTGGTGCTGAGCAATGCTGTTATCCAGCAAAAAGGACATTTCAAGTAAGGCTGGCTAACCATGGGAATTGATCTGGTTAAGTTAGTTAAAGGGTTAGGCTAGTTCACCCAAAAATGAGAATCCTGTCTTTTTTGTCTACCCATTGAAAGTCCCTGCAACCAAAACTTTCATGCATTAAAGTACAAAAAGATATAGCGGACGTAATCTACACTCTTAAAAATAAAAGTTCTTTATTGGCATTGATGGTTCCATGAAGAACCTTTAAAATCCATGAAACCTTTTCATTGGATGAAGATTCTTTATAGTGGAAAAAGGTTCTTTAGGTGACTAAAATGTTCTTCATACTAAGAAAAGAAATGGTTCTTTTAAGAGCAGTTAACTGAAACGTTCTTTGTGGAACCCAGAATGGTCCTTCTATGACATCACTGTGAAAAAAAAACCATTTGGAACCTTTATTTTTAAGAGTGTACATGAATTGAGAAGCTTAATCCAAGATGAACAAAAGTCTTGAAGGTTTGCAATGACATGAGAGTGAATAAATTCTGATTAATTTTTTCGGGGTCAACTAACCCTTTAAAATCCAGTTGTTGTAGCATCCAAAACACATCATTAGCTAGTGACCAGCTACGTTAAGTCTTTTCAGCAGGGTAGTATACTATACCATGCTAACATTAAAATACTGATAAGTATTTTGAGAAATAGCAGAGGTAAGAGTCATTGCCTAGCGGTTAGCACTAACACATTGAGTCACGATGTGAGTTTGAATTTGTCTACATATATTTACATGCATTCATTAGAAGTATCTTTTATCCAAAGCAACTTCCAAATTGTACTATCATCTCTCTAATGTCACTGTCACACTGGCAAAAACCCCAAAACAGCAAATTATTACTAGTTTTGACTACAGTTTGAGTCTCAGCATGTGGTATTTGTTACTTTAATAACAACCCCCCACTTTTCATTCAAGCATCATTTTGCTGTTCAAAATAGACCTGTCTTTATTGAAGGACATTTCAATGAGGTTGAATTTAGTCAATTTATTGTACAGAGAATGTTTCGCAGCATATAGCAAAAGCAAGAGTGTTTATCTGCAGGTCAGTTCATTCTTTAAGATCGATTTTCTGCTTTAAACCAACTAGTGACAATGGGAATCCAAACCAAGAATAGCCAAAACAAAAATAGCAAAACCCTCCAAAACAACTTTCTATCACTCTCAATCAATGTTTGAGACTTTGAACAAATTTAATTCGGTAAATGTCCTAAAACAAATTATTTAAAAAATAAACTCACAGCAACACAAAGCGATTAAACAGCTAAATTAATTACTTTATAACGACCCGACCCAGAAAACTCATTTTCGGAGGAATAATTTGTTTTCAGCGGATACCAGTTAAGCATTGATTGTGCATATTAAGGTCTACGCTTCATCCATTATGCCAGTATCAGTCACCAGCAGACAGACACACACAAACACACACACAGAGCCCTCAACTTTATCCCTTCTCATATAGTTTACTAAAAAAGGAAGCCTGTATTGAACCTACACAATGTGCTACTGTTCAGAATGAGTGTCCACAATGTCTGAGCTGCAAATTTTTTTCATAGAAAAGCGTTTGCAAAAAGCACCATAAAATTGGTCCATACATTTCTTTGACTTCCGGAGTCGAATAATAGCTTTGTTTGATGAACAGACCAAATTGAAAATCTTTTCTCAAATATAACTTTCATGTATTCCATTTAAAACAAACACTTTCACACATTAAATAATTTAATAACTTAAGTCAGCATTTGTAAACAGATTTTCTAATCAATTTCTTCTATGATTTGACCAAATAATCCTAATGCCACTTTAGTTAAGCCAAAAGTTGACATGTCGGTCAAACAGAGCAATGTTGAAAGTAGACAATAATAACAACCTACGAATGGCTTACATAGAGTTACACATTAAACTGGGTTATGAAAAAGCATTTTACTGCTGAAAAAATGACAAACAATGGCCCTCATTCATGAAATATTCATCTGTAAACTGTCATATTTAATTCAGCAACAATTTACGTAAGAATGGTTTCGCTCTGCTTGTGTTTCATGAGGCGAAGTGAAGTCAAAGTTTACTTCTCAAAGTTTATTCATCAAAACAAACTCCTGTAGCAGGGATTTTTTTTAATCTAATCCTTTAATGTGGTTGGAGGTTTGTTAGATTTAAGTCTACACTATACAGTAAATAATATTACATTTCCATTCCAGTGACATACTGTTTACAGCGGTACTGTGTTCAGCCCTTGTGCTTAGAATAAAGTGTGACTCATAGCTGAATATATTCACCATAGAGTAACTGCTGATTTGTGGCTCCATTGCTTGAACCTTCTCACTTCTACTAGCCGAAAAGTGGGCCAGCTTCCTCATAGACAACAGCCACAGTGTTCAATGAAAACCACCATAAACATCTATGAAAAATCTGCTATTAAAGTGAAAGATAACTGGTATTGATCGCCTTTGGAGTCATTCTCTTACTGACTTACTCCAAAGCACATGTTGCCCACAGCGGATCTTTGGCTGCAAGGTCATTTGTAAAACATGCCGCTCTCTCCCATTTGCTCCAGAAAATGTACAAATGACATCAAGATGCCAAAATAGACCACATCAGAAGTTCTGGAGCAACTTGTGTAGAGACTCAATTTTCAAAACTATTTTTCCGCTGCAAACAAACCATTTAGATCTTCAGCTGCTAGATGACAGGCTGATCAATGCTAAGCAAACAGATCCAAATGAACTTTTTGATAAAACAAACCAGGGAAAATAAATTAATCTGTGCACACAAAACTTTCAAATAAAACAGAATAAATAAACACTATGAAAACACTGTGGCAGTCTTTTATGTGAAAACTCAAAGCTGCTAAGGTGACAGATTGAAACTGTGTAACTTTAAATAGTTATGAATATGATAGTTACCGTACTTTGTTGATTTGATTAAATAAGCAATATTTGAATCCCTTTTCAAAAAATAGACATATGCACACCTAAGACGGCATGCCAGCTGAATTCTATATTAATGCATCTAATACAAAGTATAATTATGGTTATGATTTGTATTACAAGGTGAAAGAGTTATTTATTGGTTCTACTTTGTGTCGTGCCTAGCAAAACCCTTTCTTCATGCTTAATCTTGCTATTTAAATACACCTAACAGGTTGACTGGAAACATCTGTGATGTTTACAAAAGACATCTTGAAACGCTTCTTTCAAATTCTAGCTGTCCTGCAAGAAATCCCAAAGAGAATAGGGATTCATTACCACAATCTAGCCAGATTCTCTTTTTTATTAGACAATTTTTTAAGTTACTTCTTCAGAAACCTATCCAGGAGATAGGAAATGTTCACATTTTAATATTAACAATCATGGAAATGTATCGCACAAGACAGCAAGGCCTGATTGTAAGCTACCGTATGCTATCCTCACCACGTGTTGTTTCATAAAGGTGTGCATGAGCGTATCCAATGAAACGTGTAAAACAATATTTCAGTCCAGTAAATTGGAGCTCACCACTCTCCCTCCTCCTCGCCCTCATTTTGTCTTTCTTTATTTGTGTCATTTACACAGACGTAACCTGACACAGCACACCCAAGTGCTTCATTCATTGCTGTACCCAGGTGACTGTCTTACAGATTGTAGAGTTTGCTGTAACTACACGATCTAACATCCTCGACAGGAATTTACCAAGACTGTGTATCTGTTCCAACACCTAGCAAGCTGCCTACCTACAGCATTTGAAGGCACCATATGCGCCATTCCAAAATTCCAAAAATGTGGCCAAATCCCTTCAAAGTGTCCATAAATGACTTTAAGTATACTCACATTTTATTTAATAATGAAAATATTGAAAAGTTGACTTTTTATGTCCAAAATAAAAAAATTTATATGCATTTTAAACCTATTACATTGCATGTCTGCCAAGTCCTCAGTTTTCCTGTTTATTTTGGTTTGAGGGTTTGACATATTGCACAATTTTGATCTGAATGTAAGGATTTTGACAAAGCAACAGCCAAACTTGCTTGTCAAAACAGGCAAGACAGATTGTAATATTTATGTAAACAGACAAGCCAGTAGTTGAAATAATATGTCAGTGAAATGACTGTATGATACCATGCTACTGTTATTTCATATGCAGGCCTGCTATTCCTAGTAACATAATGCAATACGTTTCGGCTAAGACAGGACAGGCTTTAGGGGGTTGCTTGGATAATATAAATGCATGTACTCTGTATGCATTCATATCACCCAAGCAACCCCCTAAAGTCTGACATGTCTCCGCTGAAATGTACTACAGATTGTTGCTTTGTAAATATTAGAATATATATTTCAATGATGATGTTGACTTCTAGCTTGTTGCTTGTTTCAATGGTTATGAAATTAAACTTTACATTTTCAATGCCTCTATTTACATTATACAATAGAACCACAATTGCAACCTACAGTGCAAATGAAAAAAAAGCATAATATAAGTATTGGCACTGAACTGCTTTTCAGGCTAGCTAATTGGTCTTTCTTTGTCATGAAGACCTGGCAACCAGGAAACATGCTAACGCCAAACTCTATTAAACTCAGTCTTTTGTATTTTATCTTTAGTATTTTTTAATGCCATATCAGCATCAAAGGTTATGTTCAACACTAAACAGAACAAAATACAATATCACATTTTACAACATTACAAAATCAACTATATAATTTAACTATATACTATCAACTATATAAATAAATTTGTGTCAAAGAGTGACCTATCCTATGTAGGCAGTAGACAGTGAGGTGGCCCACTGTTTTAAAACCTTATATTTGTGTCTTATCTTCTAAACACTAGCAGTAAGTAAAAGACATGGGTGTCTGACTTCATTTCTTCATTAAATGAACATAACAATCAGTGGACCACCATGCAGAGATGTTAAAGGGGTCATATGATGCGATTTCAATTTTTTATTTTCTCTTTGAAGTGTTACAAGCTCTTTTGTGCATAAAGAAGATCTGTAAAGTTGACTAAAGTCTCAAATCCAAAGAGATATTCTTTATAAAAGTTAAGACTTGTCCACGTCCTCCTAAAACGCCTCATTTAAACACGCCCCCACATGTCTACGTCACTGTGTGGGAAGATTTGCATAACACCGCCCAAATGTTCACGCAAAGAAAGAAGGCATAACTTTTATTGTAGTATTGTTGCTGCCGCCGCCATGTTGTGGAGATGCTGTGTGTTTCGTTGTGAAAGCGAAACTACTTTGTTTGGCCTTCCAAAAGTGGATGATATCCGCTTCGTCATGCTGGATCTGAATTCCTGCTGGTCGCTGAGAAATACAATAAAACTTCGTTCCCCCGCGTCTGTGGCGCCGGATCGCTTCACCGTCGACGAAGCGGACCGTCACTGTGGTTGCCGCTCCCGCCCGGCCGTTCTCAATCAGCCCGCCGGCCCCGCTGGCGATCTAGCCCGCAGTGTGTGACGCGTGTGACACATTTTATTGAGGACTGTTTTCCTGAACCTGCAGTTCTGCATAGCCTACAATGGTCTGTTCTATAAAGTGGTGCAGTTCTAACTTTGCAAGGACAGTCTGGCGCTTCTGACTCACAGCCTGTAAGTAAATGTTTTTATATTTAAAGAATTTGCCACTGATAATTCAAAAGCGAGTTTTAAGCAGTATGGAGTAGCGCTTGTTGTTTGTCGTTTCTCCGATCACAAATGCAGACATGGTTTTATGTTTACGCGGCTCGATACGCAACGCAACACGTAAAAAAACAGTATAAGTCATTATAATCAGTAATTATGTCCCTACTGGATGCAACAAATGCCTCGTGTGTAATGGGTTTTATTGGTTTTGTCTCGTCGTGCTGGGAGATGGCATCACAGTATGTTAAGGGGCGTAACATTTCCGTCCCACGCTTGAGGTATTCAGCCAATCACAACGCACTGGATAGCTGGTCAATCAGCGTACACCTCGCTTTTCAGAACGATGAGCTTTGTAAAAATCGACATGTTTCAGAAAGGCGTGGGCTTAGAGGAGCAACAATAATGTACATTATGTGGAAAAAAATTTTTTTTTTTTTTTGAACCTTAAACCGCATAAACACATTGCATTACACCAAATACGCAACATTTTTTTAGGAACATCATATGACCCCTTTAAAACACTGCAGTCAGATGTTCACAAGTGACTTTCTTAGTTCTGACTGCTTGAAGTAGATTATAATTGAGGGGAAGGTAGTTATTGTTGTCAGACAAACTAGTGGTTGTCTATTGTTTGTTCTGGGGTTGTAAGTGCATTTCTCTGGGTGAAAGCGCCCGCTAAATGACTTAATGTAAATATAAATTTCACTTGAATGAGAGACGGGGAGTGTGGAAGTGGTGGGGTGTTTATTGTAATGTTTTTAGTCCCATGCTAGCAATGTTGGCCATAGCGCATGTTCAATGGAGCAAAATAAAGATAAACAGCCTCTATTTTGAAGCTTTCTCTAAACCACCGGGGCCTCTAATGCATCCCTAATGTGTGTAATGTGTGTTTGTGTTTTTGGGTGAGAGAAAATCTGTCTTGCTACTTAAAATGTAAAAAACATGTTGAAAAATATGTTTGTCACTCATTCTTCTGCTTTGGACTAATATTTGGAGAAAACTCAATCATGAGACTATGATATTTCCAAAAACATTTGGCAGTTGAATGCGCAAATGTTCTTGTCTTCCTATTCTTGATTGCCAGATGGTTTTCTGTAAGTTAAACTCTAACAGTTTTCTCTCCCTCACACACACAGAAATCCACATCTCTATGTGCTAAATCGGCTGATTTTAATCAAATTAGACCATTTATTTCTTTTTTTTAAATTGTTTTACGGACACAATGCAGCAAGTCTAACTCTGGACAGTGTACAAATTGTCTGTTAGAAATATAGAGATGAACTCATTACACAATTAAATATCCTTCTCCTGCCCTCTACAACCATCATGCAATAAAGTTTGTTTGTACCCAATAAACGCCTACAATTGTGACTAAATTCATTCTTGAATACAAATACTCCCCAGCGTTACATGATGCGGAGACTGGCTTACAGTTCTAGGACAATCAAGTGAGGTCAGTAGCCAATCTCTGGTCTAATGCCAACTTAACCTCCTGAGACCCTGCATTCTCATATGAGGACATTATATTTTTAGTGAATTTCTCTGAGACTATATATGTCACAGTTTTAAGTCTGGATGTCCTGTACAGAGCACATTCAGGGCTTTTCAGAGATACTAACTGTTTGGATGTTTCACCATGATCACTCCTCCTCCTTGGTCTTCAAAAATGTCTGATATTTATTTAGTGACACTCGTATGGAAATATGATAATATTTATATCTGACTAACTTTTAAACTGTGTGTCATAAATCAACATCTCAGGAAAATGTTATGGGGTTTCAAATCAAAATGTGACTTTCTGTTACGAAACAGGACATTGATCTCATACATGTCCTCATATGAGGACGCCGGGACTAAAAGCATGTTTATTACGCATTTTGGGAGACACAACAAATGAATAGGGAAAGAATTTATATTTCAATATTCCTATGAAATATTATATATTATTATGAGAATCTTGTCAATTATTACTCCCGCTATTACACTTCTTTTTTCATTACATTTTGCCCCAAAAACACATTAATATGCAAATTAGATTTAGTTTATAGATACATTATATATAATGAGAAAACCTGTTTATGGCCCTTTTACACACATTTTGCATAAAGAAAAATGGTATATCAAATCATTCTGTTATAACATAGTTGAGAATTATCTTTATACAAAGTTCCTAAAAATCCTGAAAACTAAAAATTTATTGGTGATTTTAAAAAGAATCAATTGTATTTGCCTATGCATGTTCATTCATGTCTTTTTTTTTTTTTATTTTTTTAATTGAGTCCCGATGTCCTCTAGCAAGTACGTAGCATAACTTATGAATGAAATATCATTTATACATTTTTTTTAATGCTCTAAACAATGACATGAAAAAATACTAATTTTTTCCTAAAATGTTTTGCCGGGTCTTAAAAGGTTAAAACAAAAGAAAAAAAAGAAAATGAAAAATGAGTGCAGTTTTCAAAGAACTAAACTCTTTCCAAACAAAGAAATAGTTCATTTAAAACTGAAACTTCTATCAAGCTACTTTCACCCTCACGTCACTGCCCTCTCATATAATTCAATTCAATTCAAGTTTATTTAACACAAATTTCCAAAGCACATTAACACTGCTCCTTTCTGTACAATGAAAGCATACAGTGACTTGTTCCACTTTTTGTTTCAGACTTCAACATCATAAAATATCATAAAAGTGCTAAATAATTGTATATTTTAAAGGAACAGAAATTTAAGTTATTCATCTTGCCATCCACTGGGATGGCAAAAAAAGTGCATTCTTATTTTAAAAATTGGTGCACCACAGTCAGTTACGGGAAACACATTGACCTTTGCCATTTGGAGTCACTAACGTCAAACCTGGCAGGACCTGGCATTTGGTATGTGGAGATGTTTGTGTCTGTCTCATTCAGTCCCACCCTGCATGGAATCTCTTGGTCAGAAATGCCTTGCCCCTGACAACTGCTACAAGGACAAACAGAGAAGACAGCTACAGTATGCACATACAACCCTTACTAAAGTAATAACCAGGAGATGTTATAAGAAACTGATACCATGGCACAACAATACCAGTGACAGAGCAAAATGTAACCGATGAACAGATGTCTGTTCAAAAGCTATTAAAATGCCTTCAAAGAAAAGACAATCCCAGAATATAATCATGTTGATTAAGATTTAATTAATATTTTGAACAGCATTTGAATACCAATATTCTGAATAGCAGAAATAGAAATCTTTTGTAACATAATATGCCTTTACTGTTAGTATTGATCAATTGAATCTTATTAAATAAATAGTATTTTTATTGAAACATACATTAGTTTTCTAGTATTTAAATGAAATTGATTATTTTGAGCATACTGTACCATGTATTTTTAGGCACATTAAAGTATCATACTGGTAGCTTAGCACGCTCGCTAATGTCAAACTCTCGTGAAATCAATTTGATCAATCACGTCAAGTCAATTTGTGTAAGTGTAGAGCTTTTTAAATCAGTCACTTTTGAGGTTTCATGACATGATGCTGACTGAAGGCAGCAGCCTATGAAGGCAGTAAAAAGTAAGTTATGGATCATAGCTCTGGCTACCACATGCCCAATTACTAAAAAAAAAAAAAAGGTTTACTGTCCACACTGTGGCTGAAACCTCTGACGCCTGTAATAAGAATTGTAACCACTGAAATATTGATCAGAATCACACCGACTTCTTTTTAATCATAAAAGGAGGTTTATCTTTGGGTACTTTGTTATTGGCTGTGTCGGTCGTGTCGTGTGGCGGCACTGTAAACACTTTCATCTGTGAGCAACTGTGAAATCACGCATCTCTTTCAAATAAGTGAGTAAACTTTGATGCTGGTTATAGCATTATAGGTCCTCGGCTTTAAAAAGCCAGAGCAAAACTCATCTGTAAGAAACGAGCACAGGTCACATTTCATCATAGTCAAATAACAGTTTAATTTCTTCATATTTGGAGCAAATATTTACAGGTCTCTCCTATCCCAATCATCAGAGGCCTTGACTCTGAGAAAAGAGACAATAAAACACTTCATTTGCGCATCAGCATTTTATCTGACTGTGTAAAGCGACATGTCAGTTTGCCCTAAATTTATTTTTAATTATTTTTTAATTAATGAGCTTCCAGTTCAAGTAGTGCGTGGCACTGAAATAATTCCAATTCAGATAATAAACTACAGTAGTTCTTGTGGACTAATCCTGCATAACTGATAAACTCACTCAATGACAAGCAGAAATTGAAAAGATGTTAATATGGCACTTGTACAATCTTGCATAATATGAAACATGGCCTTCTGGGCTTCCAGAAACCAATGAATGGTACTATGCACACATTACGAGGTACCACTCAAATTCAAAGGCAAAGTAGGCACTTGAACATGTAATACTCAATAACAAAGATGTGCTAATCTCATCATTTATGAATGCCGAAGAAAAAAATCTATTGGTGTGAAAGCTGATTAGTAAAGATGGAAAGGCCTCCGTCCAAAAGCCAGTGCTTTGACTCAAATTCAATGCTACAGGCATCAACAAGAGAAAAAGAAAGAAATAACTAGAGAAAGAAAGAAGAAACAGCTGAAACCGATTTCAGAGGGGAGGACTGAAACAAATGAGGGAATTAAAGAAAGGGTTTCACATGTAAATTCAAATCAAAATTGCTCTGTGTGAAGATGTTCTTATATTGTCTGGCTTTGATCTCATTCTAAAGAAGATTCATTACTGTTATGCCGATAAATGTGCTAACTTTCGGTTGAAGAGAGAAAGTGGGGGTGGAAAGACAGGGCGCCGAGCATGTCTTGTGCATGTAATGATCGCCTGATAATACTTAAGTGCGGAAGGCAGATGTGTTCAGACAGGCAGAGCGAATTAAATCCAAGTGTTTATTGCCAAGCATTTCCTCAAAGCTCTTTAATTCTTCGCAGTGAATACGAGCAGTTATATTGTTGTTCGTAATAGACCACCTGTCGGCAAACTATCAAAGTTATTTTTTCCTAATCATTCAAGATGATTACTAATGAAATGTGATTAGCAATAAACCAATTAAATCACTTCGTTTACTACTGAAATTAAGAGGTCTATACTCATTTGGCCACTTTAGAATAAAAGAGACACAAAGGCTTTGGTTAATGACACAGTCTGGGTCACGACTGGGGGAGGGACGGGTCTACAGGCGGACAATACAAGAGAACAATAAAGGCACAATGGCTTTTGGGGCCTAATACTAACTCTGCACTCATGCGTAAACACACACGCAGTCACACAACAAGCCACTTCAAAATTCTTTAAGGGTGTCAGTGTGAGAAATGTTGGGCAACACATGGTAAAAGAAGGTAAATGAGCAGAGGAACAATGCAGAGAAGAGGGCCAAGACAGGCTAGATGTAAATTAGAACCAAAACATATGCACTCATTTAGTATACTCTCAAATACCCTTTCCAATACAGAAAACCCCAAAAGACTCCCATGGAAGGAAAGTCATTAACTTGGCCATTATGTGAGAAAATGCACAAACTCAGAACATGCTGAAATGGTTAAAGGTGCATTTTTCAAAATGGTTTTTTTCCTTTCATAAAACAGTGATGCACCAAAAAAAATTTTTTTTACAAAAAAGTAATGAAAGTCTTTAAATGCAATTTATGATGCAGTGAAGATGGCAGTAGAGAGGCTAATGCTATTGTTATTCAGGACAACAAATGAAATTATCGAAAAATACACATTTAGTTACACAATAAAAGTTACCAATAAAATGTGCAACACTTCTATCAAATTATATGTAATAATATCTAATTATTATATTAATATTTAACTTACATTGGAAAGGTTTATGTGACCTCTCGCGAGATCTCTGCAAAAAGCTCACGATTTATTCCCAAATATGATGCATGATGGGATACACTATGCCTGGAATAGCGCTCCGGAGCGGTATTCGAGATAGTGTAGATTTATTGTGCGTGAAGGGCACAGTGCTTTCGTGTTTTGCACACTCACTTCCTGTCGCGCGCGCGCTCTCAAGTGGCCAAGACCGCAAGTGTGGGTATTTGGACAAGGCATGCGTCTTTGGGAATTTTGCGCCAACAATGTCTAATTGTTGAAGTTATTCGCCAACTTGTTGAGGTTTCACTCATATCTGTAGCACGAACTGTGCAGGATGAGCTATGTGTTTGTTTGAATAATAATAATAGTATTCTTTAATAAACACTACTAATGGGTCTTGATTTACTCTGACTTGATAAACAACCAGCTTGGCCGTAGAGTCAAGCGTAGAGGATTTGTTTATATTTATGGCAACTGTGTTTCATTAAGAGTTGGAAGGCATTATGGTGTTTGAGAGTGCCAGTGGGAGCATGGCAGAGGATTGTGGGAAGGGTGCAGTACGTACTGGAGTGTGGCACTGGGTGTAATTCTGAGTAGTTCTTATTCAGCCCCTGCAGGAGTTTGTCATCCGGGATCAAAAGCCCATCTGACCAGAGCAGCACAGAGAGAGGCTTCAGACACAAGGAGCAGTTTTCATGCCGCGCCGACCCTGCCAGGGCCCGCGCACACAGACACGCGCGTACACAGACAAGCAATCACATCAATCTCGATTTCATTCTATCATGCCTACACTCTCTCTCTCGGTTTCTCTGCGTTTTGCCTCCCTCCATCATTATGTTCTCCTCCACTCCACTCCCCCCTCTCTTCCTCTGCTTTAGCTAACGCACAGGCTTTTCTTTCCTTTTTGATT
Organism: Sinocyclocheilus anophthalmus; assembly: GCA_018155175.1. Taxonomy (NCBI): domain Eukaryota; kingdom Metazoa; phylum Chordata; class Actinopteri; order Cypriniformes; family Cyprinidae; genus Sinocyclocheilus; species Sinocyclocheilus anophthalmus. The sequence continues at coordinate 75,288 of JADLZN010001896.1, read as the reverse complement.
TGATAGACATCCCAGTGACCCTAAAACTGTCTCTTGTGATGGATGTGAAGGAAGAGCATGGTAAAGAGATGCCAGTTCTCTCCTCCGTAGAGATCTACCCATCCAAAACTACCATCCCATCCCATTCCTTCCTCTTTCTTCCTTCTGCACTGCTTCCTCCTTTTCACGCTCCACTCCTTTTTAACATCTGCACCCTCTCTGCTTGTTTCAGCCCACATCTCTTCTCTCATCCCATCTCTCTCGCACCTCTCTTCTTCATCTGATTCTCTGAGGGACCTCGGTGGCGCATCAAGATGTCAGAGCGTTCGAATGCAAACATTCATCACTGGCGTGCATTGAGAGCGTACACACAGAAAGCCACTCAGCGACTGACATGCCTGGCAAGAGTCATAAATACAGAGAGTGCAGCCAAACGACTTGGGACAGTGTGTGACAGTTCTCAAAAGTTTTAGCTTTTGGGACTGAAGTATTTTAAAAATCTTGTTTAGGACTAAAGGAAAACCCACAAAGACACCTGTTGATGCATGCTGTATGTACAGCAGCACTATTCATTCACTATGAATTTAACATTGGCCTTTTTTAGAGAGAAAAGGGAAGGAAATACCATGACCTACCTTGTATTTTTAACAGCTTCATGACAGGAAGAAACCGGCTCTAATTGCATTGCATGAAAGAGCAAGAGTCTCACAGGGTTCCCACAAATTCTGATGAACTTCCAAAACTGTGTCTCCTATTAGTCAATACTTGCGATTACTGCATAATTCACTGGGTAAAAGAGCACTTTCTTGCATATTAAATGCTTCAGATTTTCAGTGACATTTAATAATATGAAATTTATAATTATTTTAAGATTTCTTAGCATTTCCAGGTTTTCCATTACTGTCAACATTCTGGTCTCAGATCAACAGATCTTAACAAGGCAATGCTCATAAAAAAAACTAAATTTTAACCTTCAAACTTGTGTTATTTCATGTAAGATATCATATCAAATTTGTGTTATTTCACATAAGATATCATATTAATGGTTTCCACCTTCGTCTATAATAGTCTCTCAATTCTTTCCATGAGCAGACCCTGACAGTGATTCAGAAATTGAGCTTACGTTGAACATTTTCTTGCAAGTGGCCTGCTTCTAAATATAACTTTTGAATAACAAATGTTCAATTTCTTCAAAAGTGAAGCTTTGAATGATGAGAGACACAAATCCTTGAGGGATTTCAGGTTTAAAAAGAATAAACTTGATTAGAGAAAACTGATGGCTGCACTGCATGGAATCAAACTAGTATGATGCTTCACAAAGCAGTGATGACTCCGTTTCTGCCTGACGGGATGTGATCAATAACCTTCTGACCTCCTTAAGGTTGGGGTTTGGGCCACATCCAAAGCCATAGCAAGACCTTGACATTAACATGGGGAGAAAGCTGAGTCTGCAAGCACGCAGAGAAAGTGAGAGAGGGAAAAGAGTGCCAGCTACCAATGCTAAAGAAAAGTCACAGGAGTGGGTGTTCTTGCAAACTGTTTTGAGTCGAATGCATTCATGCGTCTGCATTAATGCAACCACCAAAAGAAAGAGAGATGGATTTCACAGCCCCAACACTGAAAAGCCCACAGCATCTCCATACCAAATGCATTTAACACAGTGAGGCGTTGCTTGCAATACAATCGTACTTTTGAATCTTTTAATCTTGCTGCCATTATAAAGACTGAGATGCTCCCACGCGTGGCACGCAAAATCTGTGCTCTGCTTTAAAACATCCTAATTCAATCAGTAACACACCGCCCCCCCCCCCTTGAAAAACAGCCTGACGGGTACCAGAGCGACCCAGCTGGCACCGTATGCAGTCTACAGCCTGATGAAGCCGATTCCAGTCAAGGCTTAACTGAATTCTGCTCTGAATCATAATTCTGAATCTCAGAGTGTGCCAGCGTCCTTCCCTTCACACCCTTTCGCTTTCACACGCATGCACTTCGTAAATTCATGCATCCTGCTACCATTACTTGTCAGTTTGACGCTCAGTCAATACGACGTGTGTGTGACCTGAGAAAATGTGCATGTTGACAGCATATGACCTTTACCGCTTTTGTTGAGACACACACAGGCACGATCACCCACCCCTCTCTCTCCATTTCCCTCATTCTGTCTGTTCATCTCTCTTTCCTTGTCCCCCTTTGCTTCTCTCTCTCTATATGTCTCTCTTTTCATTTCAATCCATCCCAGTCCCCTTGTGTCTAGCTTATGTCCCTCCTTTCCTCTCTGCCCCTTATTCTTTTCTATTTCAGGTTCTCCGATACCCTTAAAGGCACTAAATGTTCACCTCGTCTTTAAAAATCCTGTTACAACAATACAGTTTTATACATGCATTTATGCATGCAATAGCATCATTATAACCCCCTTTAACAAAATTGGAACTTGGTCAAATATTTACTTGTCAAAATAATGTTTTAAACCCAAGATAAATTAAAAGTCACACAAACTCGTTTTATGATACACAACTCGAAACTTACCTTGAGCGCGCAACATGTGGGTATTCCAAAGGAACACAAGGGCAAAAATCCAACCCCACATCCCGCACTTTGCTTTCCCAGTCATCACCTTCTGTATATTTCCTTCGCGGTGAATAATCCCTTTAACTTTGCCCTTGATAAGTGGGCTCTGACCCCCGCTAAAGCTGGAATCTATAACCTCGGCAGATGTGGAGGTTTGTGAGAAAAGCCTAAAGTGCGCGCTCTGCTTCGCCGCATTTACGAGGCGATGCTCATTCATCCCACATGCGGGAGAGTTCAGCTCCGAGTCCGCGACTTTCCCGGTCGCTTTACTTTCATGTCTCACGGCTTTCGGGAAGCTCTCACCCTCGTCAGCGCATTTAGCAGTGAAACAAACGAGACCTTCAAACCAAAAGGACCAAGTCTCCGTACGCTGCTCCAAAATGAACGACACGCTCCGCGAACATCCCTTCACTAATCGCGAGCCGCTCTTCTGTGTCCCGAGACGGCTCATGATGTTTCAGTATTGATTCCAGTTAAGTATTAATACGTTTGAGTGTACCGGATTTAATTTATCCGCTTAGAGCGCCAATATCTCCAGTAAAGCCACGTTGTTTTGACGTATTCGCAGTCGGATTATCTAGCCGATCATTTCGAGCTTTTTCACGGCATTCAGCGACTCTTGAAGAATCCCTTACAATCCATATCGGTGCTCATTAGATGTGCCTTTATCCGTTTGGAGCAGTTCGCGGGAAATGTTGCTTTAGGCTATTAATCTAGTTAAGTGTAAGGTTACACATAAGACTTTTTGTATCCAACAGGTTAAGCAAGACGCAAAAAGAACCAATAACGTCCAGTATAAATTCCTCGTAAACGAAAAAACACCTGTGAACAGAAAAAGCAGACGTCATAAGTATGCAAATTACGAGTGGTGTAAAATGACTTAATTCATAAACCTTCTGAGGAGATAACAAATCAGATATAGCCTACATTTGATACATTTCTTTGAAAAGGTGTGTTTTGGGAATAATAGGTATACTTCCAAAAACTTCAATAACAAAACAAACCTAAAATGTTGTAGGCTATCAGTTTTTTTCACAACCAGTCAGCTACTTTGATTAAGACGAAGATAATAACTTGCAAATCAGTAAATTAGTCTAATGAATTCAGTACCTGAATGATTCATAAGGGGTTTGATTCACTAAAAACTGGCATAAAATCATTTGCCCACACTTGTAGCACTGCATGTCTTTGATTCACTAAAAAGAGCCGACTCTTAAGAGTTGCTCCTTTGGGAATCGGATTACGCTAGTTGCGCTCTGTGTTTTTGATTCACTAAAAAGAGCCGACTCTTAAGAGTCGCTCCTTTGGGAATCGGATTACGCTAGTTGCGCTCTGTGTTTTTGATTCACTAAAAAGAGCCGACTCTTAAGAGTCGCTCCTTTGGGAATCGGATTACGCTAGTTGCGCTCTGTGTTTTTGATTCACTAAAAAGAGCCGACTCTTAAGAGTCGCTCCTTTGGGAATCGGATTACGCTAGATGCGCTCTGTGTTTTTGATTCACTAAAAAAAAATCGATTTATAAGAGTCATTCTTTCGAGGTCGGACTAGATTCGCGTTGTAGCTTCAGGAGCAGGGTGTTTGTAAATTGTGAGACAGGAACACTGAAAAAAAATTATTTTGTTAAATTTTGTTAAGTTAAGGTTGCAATCAATTTATTTTAGCTACATTTAAGTAAACAACTTTTGCTGAAAGTTAGTCAACTAAATGTGTTTATTTAAATGTAGCTGAAATAAATTGATTGCAACTACCGTACTTACCTTAAAAAAACTGAGTATATTTTTTCTCAGTGAACTCTGAAGAGTATTTTAATGCGGTATAATATCAGACGAATACAAGTTCTAGAAACATCAGTGCAAATAAACGTCATGTTAACTAGCTATTTTGTGCTTGTATTTATTTAAAAAAAATATGAATAAGGACCGCTTCTCATTTCCAAACCCTAATTGTAAACATAGACCAACGCTCACCTTCATCAACGGTTAAGCTCTGTTCCAGCAGTCAATCCTTAAAGTTCGGTTTTGCAGTGAATCGATGTAAATTATCTTTGAAAAGTGAAATGAAAGTCCTCAGCTAACGTTCTTGCGGTGTGGATGGCTGAATGAATTCATCAAACGAAGAGAACTGAGCTCTGTGGCGGAGACCGAACACCTGCTGCCCGGACCGAAGATAAAAAGAAACTTGCAACAAAGCTCCTGTCAGGCAATTCAAAGTTTAGTCGGACGCAAGTAAAATTGTCACTTCTTTAAAAGGCTTTGAATAAGCGGCTCGAGTTTCTCTTCTCTGGAATAATAATTTGTACAGAGCTGAATTTGAAGTTGAATGCAGCGTCCCACGCGCTCCGCCCTGCTGAGCGCTGATTGGTTCCCTCTTCTGCACACTACAGCCTATTTTTCATGGAGAGCACGTGGAAAAGGAGAAGCTTCTGAAACACGGTGCCATGCGCCCCCAATCAGACGGGAACATTTATGCTGGAAAGTCACACATGAAAAGTTTTCAAACCTCTTTTTAGAAAGTGTAAGTCTCAGAAACTTTTTTGTTGTTGTTGTTGTAATTACGTAATAAATACTGCTGCGGAGGTTTATAAAGGGTACAAAAGTATTTTATTTTACACACATGTTGTTCCAAACCTGAATGATTTTCTTTCACCTGTGGATTTTTTTATTTTTATTTTTTTCAAAATGTCTTGACAGATCATAAAAACGCCCATATACATGTAATTTGCACTATATTCCAAGACTTCTGAATAATAGGCTATACACGCATAGGAACATAATGAAATTGAAATGGTTATTTATTGAAGTACTTACATTCAAATAAAGACACATCAAGTGTTGATAGAGAATACTTGCATGTGCTGATTTGAGAGCTATGATTTGAATTAAGTCATGTTCCTCAAACAGAGCAATCAAATGGCTTTAGGGATAGCAAACACGTTGCATGGACCAGTTTTGGGATAGCCTTCTCCATTTGTCCATTTTTAGGTTGGGAGCAACATTAAAGGGGTCATATTTCAATTTTTCTTTTCTCTTTGAAGTGTTACAAGCTCTTGGTGCATAAAGAAGATCTGTAAAGTTGCAAAGACTAAAGTCTCAACTCCAAAGAGATATTCTTTATAAAAGTTAAGAGTCAACCACGCTACCTAAAACGGCTCGTTCTAAACACGCCCCCACATGTCCTAACGTCACTATGTGGGAAGATTTGCCTAACGCCACCCAAATGTTCACGCAAAGAAAAACGGCCGTAACTTTTATTCCTGCTGTAGTATTGTTGCTACCGCCATGTTTCGTGAAGGTGCTGTGTGTTTTGTTGTGAAAGCGAAACTACTTTGTTTGACCTTCCAAAAGAGGACGATATCTGCTTCGTCATGCCTGGAGCTGATCCGTGCGTGGTCTCTGAGGAAATACACAACTCGGTGCTGGGAATCGCCTGATACCTTTAACCATGGATGGTGGAGTCCAGCCCGGGGTCGTCACATGTGGCTGCCGCAAGCCCGCCGCCTCTTCTTCGTCGAATCCGCCGCCGACGCTCACTCTAGCCCGCCCATCTCCGTTCACTCAAGCCCCCGTGTGTGACGCTGTGTTTCGTTCATTGTGACATGAGAAACTACTTTTTTTTGGCTTTCCAAAATTGGACACGACTAGAAATCAGTGGTTAACTTGTATTTACAACACTGTTCCAGAACAGTTCAACCCAAATATTCAGATGTGTGCAGCACAATTTATGGAGGACTGTTTCCTGATCCTGGTAGAGTAGACTACAATGCCGGCTGTTCTGACTCAAAGACTGTAAGTACGTTTTTATATTTAAAGAATTTGCCACTGACGATTCAAACGCGAGTTTTGAGCAGTGTAGATTAAAGATTGTTGTTTGTTATTTCTCCGATCACAAATGCAGACATGGTTTTTATGTTTACACGGCACGATGCAACGTGTAAAAAGACTGTCTTAAGTATATTCATCATAATCCATAATTATGTCCCCACTGGATGCAACAAATGCCTTGTTTATAATGGGTTTTAATGTTTTTGTCTCGTCGCTCCGGCCGGACAGGGCATCACAGTATGGTAAGTGGCGTAACATTTCCGTCACACGCTTGAGGTATTCAGCCAATCACAACGCACTGGATAGCTGGCCAATCAGAGCACACCTCGCTTTTCAGACCGATGAGCTTTGTAAAAATCAACGTGTTTCAAAAAGGCGGGGCATAGAGTAGAAACAATAATGTACATTAATGTGGAAAATAATGTGCTTTTTTTTTTTTTTTTTGTTTTTTGAACCTTAAACCGCATAAACACATTTCATTACACCAAATAATTTTCTTTTTAGCAACATCATATGACCACTTTAAGGGGAGCTAACAAGAACAAAATTGTAATTTATAGATGAACTCTTCCTCTAATTCCTGCAGAAAAAAATCTTGGTAAACAGTAAATTAAAAAGTGAATATGAAAATCGATATGAAAAATCTGAGAGGTTAGAGTGTCAAGATCAATGTGCTAATATTGAGCCAGCATAATGATTCTTATTAACAAAATGTTGTTTTCCTTAAATAAGACAGATAATTAAAACTATCTATGTAAGAGTCAGAGTCTATTCAGGATTGCATTTATGGTCATAGCAGGATGACACTGGATGAAATTAATATTGGAACTGTGGCATTGATCTTTTTTCAAATAAATTTACTTTAAGACAGGTTGACAATATTATTCAGAGTTGTTTAATGGCATTTGCAATGACATCTTTTTACCTGGAAAGCCACTAGGGTGCACAGAGAGGATATTAAATGTAATTTTTAATCAGTAATACTACAATTTTGATCAATGTTATTCAACACAACTCCATTAAGCACTCAAAAAAGTCATCAAGATGTTTATTAGCTTCTAAAAACGATGCAATTTCTGTTCACGGTGTTATTTCAAAGGACAGCAGCTCTCTGAAATCATTCTCTTCCGAACATAAGGCCATAAACTGTACAGAAGTAGCTTCTGTTGAAAAGCTAATGAAAGTCAGGTGGCCATGGCAATTGACCAGTGGTCCGTAGGGGAGGGGGGAGGGGGGCTCTGCTTGCTCCCGTCACTGAGAGCAGTTTCTTCATTTCTCGGTGACAAAATGTATTAATACTCTGGCCTCTGCCTGTGCTGGTCATTCCTTGGTTTCTATTAAGTATGTAATTGGAACAACTAATTCCAAAACCAATTTGATTTGCAATTACGTCCATCCCCATTCCAGGGCACTATTCATTTAAAGCCTGTCTTACTCAGACAGCAATAGTGGACTGATATGAGGACACAGGTGTGTGCGCACACACACAGATACCAGTCTTCTGCTCTGCCTTGAATTAAATGTTCCTCAAGCCTTAATGTGTTTTTTCCAATACATAAATGGTTTTCACTCACTCCATGTCAGAGGTACTTGTTAAATCCAGAAAAAAAAAAGAGTTTAACCAACCACGACCTGTTAAAGAAACAGTTCACCCACATTAGAAAATACTGCCATCATTTAGTCACCCTCTTGACAGTCCAACTTGTATGACTTTCTTGCTTCTAGGGAACACAAAAAAATAGGATATTTTAAGTTAAGTTCAAATGTTTAAGCTCTTTAAAATGTACTAACAATGAATGAGGCTGAAGCGTTAAACATTCAAAATGGATGCAATAGTATGCTATATGCTATATTCCAAGAAGATGAACCGACTCTATAATAATTTAAAGGGATAGTTCACCCAAAAATTAAATTCTGTCATTAATTACTCACCCTCATGTCCTTCCAAACATGTAAGACTGTCACGGACCAGGTGTGTGGAGGCAGGCAGGATGACAAGGACGACAAGGATTCAAAAGAAGGATTTTTAATGTAGCAACACAAGGCAGAGACACACACACTCTGGGTAACATTCACAATAACCGACAAACTGGAACACAATGGACAGGAACTGATATACGGTGGATAACGAGGGGCAGACAGGTGAGCACAATGAGGTAATTAACTAATGATTGAACGGGCTAAACCAACAAAAGGGGAAGAAACCACAACAAACAGTCCACAGTGGTGTTACATTACTCCCCCCCCCTCCCAGAAGGTGCGTCCTCGCACCGTAGAAACAGAGGGAGGGAGGGGCGGAGGGGGACAAGGCAGAGGATGCGAGATGGTGACGGGGAAGGCAAAGGGCTGGCAGGCAGACCAGTCAGGTGGAGGTTCCGGCGGAGGACGGCCTTCCATGAGGAGGATGGCTAACAGAGTCCAGGGAGGTGATGGAGGCAGGAGCCAGGGAGACGACAGGAGGGAACCGGAGGAGGAGCCAGGTGGGACCCTGGCCACAGCTATAACAGCGGCCCACGGTGGAGCCGACGGAGGGAGGAGCCATGGAGGAGGAATGTCCACCGCCTCCAGGGGGCCGACCAACGGCGGCGTAGCGTTTAGTGGCGCCCAATGCGTAGAGCCAACAATCCAGGGTATGCCTAAAAAAGCGTATCCGGGGAGCCAGGGTGGAGCCGAGGGCTCTGGCGACCAAGGCAGAGATGGAGATCCAGAGATCCGCGGCGGAACCAGAGCGAATGAGGACCAAGGTGGAGCTGACGGGAGTAAGGAGCCCAACGGAGCCGGTAGGACAGAACGACGAGGCGCAGCCAGAGGAATGGAGTCCAGAGGCGATGGCGGGTCGACGTCCGACCAAGGCGGAGCCGGAGGGACGTGGGAGCACGGTTGAGCTGATGGATCGATGGGTGACGGTGGAGGCAGGGGAGCTAGGAGCCGAGGTGGAGCCACTGGGTCTATGGGCTGAGGCGGAGTCCGGGCCTCGGAGGTTGGAGGTGGAGGCGAGGGAGACTCTGACCATGGTGACACTGGAGTAGGCCGGAGCAGGTGGGGCGGGCATTTTTGAGGAGCGGGCACTGGCGAGAGCTCTTGGTCAGGAGCCCTTCCTTGGCTAAACGAAACATCAGGAGCCCTTCCTGGGCTGAACGAAACATCAGGAGCCCTTCCTGGGCTGAACGAAATATCAGGAGCCCTTCCTGGGCTGGACGAAACATCAGGAGTCTTTCCTGGGTTGGACTGGGGATCAGGAGCCTTTCCTGGGCTGGACTGTGGATCAGGAGCCCTTCCTGGGCTTAATGAGGGATCAGGAGCCCTTCCTGGGCTTGACTGGGGATCTGGAGCCCTCCCTGGGCCTAATTGGGGATCTGGAGCCCTTCCTGGGCTGGACTGGGGGTCAGGAGCCCTTCCTGGGCTTAATGAAACATCAGGATCCCTTCCCGGCTTAACAGAACATCATGAGCCTTCCTGGGCTAAACGAACAATCAGGAGCCCTTCCTGGGCTGGACTGGGGATCAGGAGCCCTTCCTGGGCTGGACTGGGGATCACGAGGTCTCTCCTTCTCGTTTTGGCACTGACCGCCCTCCATATTCTGCTCACCCTCAGCCATGATGCAGGCAGCGGAGCTCCTCTCCGCGCTCACACCACCCACGGCTTGCTCCCTCGTGGTGGGCACCGTCACCGGCTCTCGCACCTGGTCTGACGTGTTGTGCTCAATCTCCGAGGCGATCCTCTTCTCCTCCGCGCAGGGGCTTTGCTCTGGCTCGTCGATCGCAGTGGGAATTGGCTCTCCGTCATCGGTGGGCTCAGGTTGATGCTCCGGGAGATGGTGGGCTGGGCTCAGGGTCCTGAGTGGGGCTGGTGTCGTCGTCAGCGATGCCAACGGTTAGCTGGGACTTGCAGGACACTAGCACCCACTCGATGAAGGCGGCGAGGCTCTCTCAGGGACCATCCTCAGACAACTGTGCTCGTGTGGTGGTGTTTAGTCCGACTTGATAGAAGCCACAGAGGCAATTGTCCGGGTAGTGCGTGAGGTGGGCCAGGGACAGAAAGTCGTTCGTGTGGTCCTCAAGAGAGCGTTCCCCCTGCTCCAGCTGGAGGATTTGGAAGGCGGGGTAACCAAAATCAAAACTGACAAAAAAACGGCAAAACAAACGAGGGGAAAGACGCCGCTATACTTCACTTTTGGGGTCGGTTATTCTGTCACGGACCAGGTGTGTGGAGGCAGGCAGGATGACAAGGACGACAAGGATTCAAATGAAGGATTTTTAATGTAGCAACAACAAGGCAGAGACGCACACACTCGGGGTAACATTCAAAATAACCGACAAACTGGAACACAATGGACAGAAACTGATATAGGGTGGATAACGAAGGGCAGACAGGTGAGCACAATGAGGTGATTAACAAATGATTGAACGGGCTAAACCAACAAAAGGGGAAGAAACCACAACAAACAGTACACAGGGGTGTTACAAAGACCTTCATTTATTTCTGGAACACAAATTAAAATATTTTTGATGAAATCAATGACAGCAATGCAACTGACATGTTCATGTTTTCGGCCCACAAAGGTAGTAAGGACATTGCTAAAACAGTCCATGTGACACCAGGGGTTCAACCATAATGTTATAAAGCTACAAGAGTACTTTTTGTGTGAAAAGAAAACATAAGACATTATTCAACAATTTCTTCTCTTCTATGTCAGTTTTCGCCACCATTCAGGAGAGAACCACGACACATGCGTGTATTGCTGCTGACGCAAGAGCTGCTCAAGCATATCTGGTCATCTTCTCGTCATAGGAGTTCATGTTGCCCACTACAGTTCAGTACAGGTGTCAGAACTGCTGTCTCCTTAGCAGATTTTTGTTTGTGTGTGCAACAGAGCAATTCTGAAATTCGTTTGATCATTTGCAGATTTTATAAGCTCTTCATGTGTTATAAGCTCGTAAAAATACCAGCATATGCATACATATACAATGAGCGCATTTAGCCAAGCACGCAACATTGTTTTGAATGTTCAGTAAGTTTGCAAAATATACGTCATGAAAGCTGTCCAATCGGGTTGTGACTGTATCCTATCCTATGCCTAGATATATACAGTCTAGTCTATATATATATACAGTATATATAATATATATATATATATATATATCTCCTATGTACAATTTACTTATGAGTATAACATGGAACTATAAAATAAAAAAAAATAATTGGTATTTTATGGCTTCAATATAGTGCACAAGTCATATGTTGTATTTCTATGATACTTTGTTTTGTGTTCAAATTTTCTCCTCGTTTGTGTTCAACAGAAATGTCAGCTATGCTCAGATTCAGATAAAGTGGAGTGTGAAAACTGACATCAAAGCAATCAAAATTCAATCAAATCACTTTTCCCAGTTTCAGTCCTGGCATATTACTGTGTTTTGCATTTGTAGGGCAATATTCCTTATATTAGCTCATCTGATGAAGGTTTACAGTATAGATTATTACATTTGATATGAATGTTCATCTATAAGGGAAAAAAAGGCTGTTGTTCAAGGAACACATACTACTGGATAAAATCATGATTACCGACAAACAGATACTTAGTCTACAAATAGCACCACCTAATATAACATCTACTGAAACTCAAGCTGGAATGTATTCAGTTGCTGGTCTTTGAACTCTCATGCTTCTGTCAATCATATTTACGAGCGTGCATGAAGATGCCCTAATCAAGACATTCTTAAGTCAACACGCTCTTTGAGACACCGACCAGTTTTTCGTTTCAAGGGATCTAATCGCTTTGTGAAGAGTAAGAGTTTTCCAGATGGATTTAAGCATGTGTTTGTTTGTGTGTGTGTGTGGTGTGTAAGGTATGCCTGCATATCTATCAGCAATTCCATGTTGTCAATCAAACCTGAGAACTCGTGGGAAATGCTTTACCAAACAGGCCAAATCAATAACTGGTTAGAATAAGGTCAAACACTCAGCGACTGATTCTGATAAGCTCTGATTTAAGTAAAAGTCCGCCGGCCTGATACATTAGGGCAGTTTTTACAATCTGAAATGCATAAATGTTTCCCTGCAGAACACATTTTCCCAAAGGGAATATGATATATATGAAGCATACAAATTAAATAGTGAATTCAACCCTAATGGTATTAGTATACCTATAATTTTCCACAGATGTTCCATTAGCAAACAATGTCTGTGAATAATAGTTCAGAGGGGGGCAAAAACATTCAGGACGTTTGATTCTCAGCCTGTGTTTCTCATGTCTGGAGGCGAAGTCTCTATTGCATTACAACAGAGAAATCTGATCCTTCACCACCACCCATTAGCAAAAGAGAGATGTTCTCATTCTTCCATTTCTATCACTGGAGTAAAGGAAAACGAAAGGAGCGAAAGGGTGTGTGTATGTGTGTAGCAAACCAATACAGTGGGCAACTCCTGAAAGAGAACAGGAGAATGAGAGATAGCCGTAGAGTTACAGGCCACAGACAGACTGTCAGTGACAAAATGGAGGAGAGCCAAAGTAGGAGGGTGAGAGAGAAGACACTTGCAGGGGGAGAAGACACTGAAAGTAGAAAAGAGAGTGATGGATAGCCAGAGGAGGGAAGATAAGAGAGGTCTGGAGGAGGTACAGGTATATAATATCCATGCATTACCTCCCGTGAGCTTTCCTATGGGGTGTCTGTAGCCTCAGGATAACACAGATATAGTGTGCCAGACTAATAAAATGGAGAAAGTTTGAGAGTGCTAGTGTTACACACGTGTACCTGTGTTAAGCAATGGTGTTACTATTGCACAATTTAATAACCCCTATCCCAAAGTATTTCATTTTGACATTTAACTTGTGTTACAGTACAAACATGATTCATACCTTAAATCATGTGTTCCGCTAATTTTTTTTTTTACAAAAATATAAATATAATTAGTTTATTTAAATGCACATCATATTAATGTATTGGGTCCCACATTATATTATGTGGCCCTAATACCTGTGTACTTACATAGTAACTAGATGTGTACATAGTATGTAACCACAGTGTAAATACACATTGGTACATAGTATCTACAGCTGTAATGTTTGTGTAACTACATGTAACAACCCACTGAATGGTATGTGTAAAAACAAATGTGTAACAGGACATTGGTAAAAACACTTTTTGGTAATGAAAGTACAAACGTGTAACAGGACTAACAGCACTTTTTTTGTAAAGAAAGTGTTACACTTTATATTAAAGGTGCAACAGGTGATTGTCTTCAGAATTTTTTTTTGTTATGCTGGTTGAAAGTCTCTTCACATCCCAATAGCAATCATTAAGTTAAGTGGCTTAAATGTATTTATCTGTATTTATATATCTGTGGAAGGCGTAGGACCAAGAAATGTCATCCCAATCAAAATGCTCGAAAAAAAAAAAAAAAAACCAAACAAATCCGACGTTTTATTGGCTTTCCTACCTTCCAACTTATGTATTAGCATATCGCTGGCGCACCGTGTTCGCACAGACAGAATACTCCATCATCGCGTCACAGCTTCTGTGCAGACAGAGCGAAATTGCAGACAAACATCAACAATCCCCATCTTCCTTTCCTGGTATTGTGTACTTTTATGTTTTCTCACTGGTGAATACAATCAATAAATGCAAATTTTATTTCTATCTACAGCACAGTTAAAGCAACTGCTGTTGACCAAAGTGGCTTTCGCGCACTTACAGTACAGTCCCAAACAAGATTCACATTAATATAAAACCTGGTCCCCTAAAAATCCTCTAATCATTCTAAAACACTGAATGACACATGATGTAGCCCCGCGGTTAATCTAGTCCTCGCGCCAAAATTGCATATTTTGCATGTCTCGCTTGAGGTACACACCCGATTCCGAGTAACCAGCTCGTTCGAAGTCGAGAGTCCGATCCCTACACAGTGTTCATTGCTCCTTACTCCCTGAGCCACTGGGGGGAGCAGGGGAAATCCTTTGAAGTTTACTTCACTTCAGAACATAGGCTGGAATTGGGAACCTGATGTACCTATGTTGTCTCTCATATTCATTTCTGTGAGCGTATATGCTTCAGGGGCTTGTTTTTGGACGGTGATTGCGGTAGGGGTGGGACGTTCAGTATTTCAGTGCTATCATGCTACAGTTATCATTTTCCCAAGATCTCCTCTCACCTTTAAGTAAAACAATTCCTATGGATTTACCATGTCAATACTCTGATGTTACACAGCAGCGGCCAATAAGTTCGGCTTTACTTATAAATTGTGGTTGGTCCAGCATGTTACACTTTATATTAAGTGGACAATTCCCGAGGAGTTACCATGTAAGTACACTGGAATTACAGTGGTGCACCAACTCCAACTTGAGATCCAACTCCTCCCACTTTACATATACCTAAACCTACCCATCTCCACCCCTGGATCAGATTGTTCCAATTACTCTTATACATATTATTGTTGTTACAAAATGTAGTTATATTTGTCCTGTTACACATTTGTACTTACATAAACTATTCGGAGGGTTGTTACATGTGTGTATTTACAGAAATATTACAGCTCTAGATAATATGTACCAATGTGTACTTACACTGTGGTTAAATACTTCGTACACATCTAGTTACTATGTAAGTACACAGGTATATGGGCCACTTAATAGAAAGTGGGACCATGTATTGTTTCTAAAAGGTGCAGTTTGTTCTAAAAAGTGCAATAAACAATACTAAAAATACTAATACAGCAAAAAAAATTTATATCGAACAAAATTATTACTTTCAAATCAAAGTGACTATAAAGACATTTGTGTTTAAATAAATGCTATCATGCTAAAATGCTAATTTCATGTTTTAATAATCATGGTTTTCACAAAAACATTAAGCAGCACAACTGTTTTCAACATTGGTAATGGTAAGAAAGGTTTAATGAGCATCAAAACAGCACAGATTGACACTGAAGACTGGAGTAATGGCTGCTGAAAAAAAAAAAATTTCTCCATCACAGGAATCAATTACAGTTTCAAATATTTCTCAACATATAAGTGTTTTTATTGTTTTTTATTTAATAAATACAGCCTCTGTGAGCATAACAAACCTCAAAAACATTTTTAAAAATCCTATTGACCCTCAACTTTTGATAGTGTATTTCTTTCTTTCTTTCTTCTGCCCATTTATGCTACAAAAAGGCTCCGTTTTAACTTACTCATAGCTGGTGTAACCGGCCCCTGAATAGGGACTTGTATGGACTTTAAGTTGCTTTTGGTTAAAAGTGTCAGTCAAATGCATATGTAATTGAAACCACTTAGCAACATGCTAAAAATAACTCAGCTATGCTCAGCATTTTTTTCAACAGCTTTCTTTAGAAAATGTAAAAATCTAGCTTTGCATGGGTTTATGTGTTCTCATGTGATTGACTTCATACCACTGCATATGTTTTGTGTGCATGAGTAGACGATAGCCTTGGGTAATATGAAAAGCCATGCGGTTGATATCCATGATCACAGGATTTTAAAGCTCCAATGCTCACAGCCACAGGTTAGTGTGTGTTTGTACCCAAACCCAGAGGCTCAGTGCTGGGGTAAGATCAGGTGAGCATGCCGTTTCCTGAAACCTTATCTGGAGCGTTCATGCTCCCTCGCTATAAATCACCAAATACTGTAGACACACCCTGAAATGAACACAAAGAGGATGAGCAAAGAGTGAAATGACACAAAGAGAGAATAAAAGGAGAAAACAGGTAAATTAGCTTTGAAAAATAGATTCTTATTGTATGAGAGTGTATGAATGAGATGTGTGATTACAAAACAGTTCAAGTTAAATGAAAACATTAAAACATTAGTCAAAGGCAATGTAGGCATAAAAGGTGTTCAAAATGTAATACTGTTCAAAAGTTTGGGGTCAGCAAGATTTTTTAAATGTTTTTGAAATACGTCTCTTAGTCAAGGCTGCATTTATTTGATCAAAATACAGAAAGCAGTAATATTGTGAAATATTATTTTTATAATATTATTTAAACAACCATTTTCTATTTTAATATACATATAAAAGGTCATTCAGTGTCACACGATCCTTCAGAAATCATTCTAATATGCCGATTTGCTGCTTAAAGGTTCTTACGGTGGCTGAGAGAGCTCAATCCACTGCAAATTCAGAAAACACAAGCATGCAAATAGAAAAAGCACTAGCAAAATAAGAAAACATCTTCATTAGTTTGACAGCACAGGTGTTGCAAATCCTCACAACCCAACCAAATACAGAAACGTAGCACAAACCACACCAAAATTACCTCAACAAAATTTAAATGAACTATGTTATATATATTTATATTTGCAGTGTGTTTCTGTTTTTGTCTGTGTTGTGAGCATTTGCAGCACGTGTTGTCAAATTGATGAAGAAGTTTTCTTAATTTGCAGGTGTTTTTTTTATTTGCATGTGTTTTTTTCAATTGCAGCACATTGAGCACTCTGTCACCGTAGGTTCTTCATGGAAACATCAGTGTCAATAAGCAACCTTTATTTTTAATTGTGTTTAATTGTGTGAGTGGTTCCTGGCCCATACTTTATCAACAGAACTTACCTGCAAAATTCAATGCAATGCAATTGTCTATCAGATGACAATTGTAAGTCCATTTGCTTAGAAAAGTAATGGCAAGCTTCTTGTCAACAAACCACATGATTTGAGGCATCATTCTTGTCTGTAGCACAGCAGGATAAGCTATGCGGCAATGTTTAATACTAGTTTGACTAAAGTTTGAACAATAATAATAATAGTGATTGTATTTTAATAGTGTTATTCATCAGGTAAAGTGCTATTTTGCTGTATTTTGCAGGGATGCTATGATATGAAGATGTTGGCTAATACCAATAATATTTATGCTGATAATTGACTGATATTACATATCAATATATACAATTAAATGAATACTTTTATTCAGCAAAGAGACACATTAAATCGATCAGAAGTGACAGTGAAGACATTTATAATGTTACAAAAGATTTCTATTTCAAAGAAATGCTGTTCTTTTGAACTTTCTATTAAAATCCTTAAAAATGTATTATGGTTTCTATGAAAATATAATATAATAAGAAGCACAACCAATTTAACATTGATAATAAGCAATGTTTCTTAAAATCATGGAACCTTTCGGATGCACAAAAGATTCTTTATAGTGGAAAACGTTTTTTCAGATTATTACAATTTTGACACACTAAAAAAAAAGTGGTTATTTTAAGAACTGTTCACTGAAATCCAAAATCGTTCTTCTATGGCATCGCTGTAAATACCCCTATTTTAAAGAGTGTGTCATTATGTTGGCAGGTTGTTCACAGGAAAGCGGCATTCATATTATCTAGAGTAAATGTTGACACCACCTGGATGCAGCTCCACACCAGGTGGGACAGTGATTCAATGTCCATTGTTTGACTGGACAGCATGGACACCTGGACCCTAAAAACCCCTGAAGTGCATGAAAAAATTGCCAAGGCTATGAAATCTGTTGTTTGTTCTCCTCACTAACAAACACCTACGAGTACACATTTACTTCAGAGTGGCGAATAGCCTCGTGTATCTTAACTTGCCCTGTTTAAACCCTCTCATCCCCCACAGTAGAGGTGCTTAGGTAATGTAATCCTGTCTCACTCCATCTCCCGTAATAGATGAACTCTGTTCACGTCAGCTACTAGTGTGACCAATACATCACAGGTGTCTAGCGTTCTCTCCCTAACACACACACTCTCTCAGAGGGAAATAAATTTGAGCAATAAATAATGAAACGTCCCGCTGTCTCAAACAGATGTATCAAAGAGACCGTCCCTTGCCGAACGAACGAGAGAGTGGCAATGAGAACGCAGCAGAAAGAATCAGGCGTGGTAAGATTCAAATGAGGTTTTGTTGATAATACATTTACATAACAGAGAAAAGCTCATGTTTAATTGATTTAGTCTGAATTTATTCGGCAAAGCCCTAAGCCTCAAAGAACAGCGCTGGGTAGGTGCGACTCAGCAAAGCGCCCTCAGACTGCACATCGCAACCACAAGATTAGGGCATTGCGCTGCTTTTTTCTCTTTTCAAATGAATGTCGCTCACTGAAATATGCATTTAGAATCTTAACAGGTAGGCTGTCATGTTATTACGCTTTGCTTTTTTGCTTGGGGCAAGGCCTCTGAGAGGCTCAAACAAAGGGTGGATTGAACACTGTGCAGATATTTTAAGAATCTAATCCAAGATGTCCAAAGAAAAACCCAGCCCAGTTATATTTATGCATTTGGTAGACGATTTTATCAAAAATTATATATATATAATTATTATTTTTAATGTAGGCAGAGTACCATAGCTAATCACAGCGTGCTGATATACAGCCAGTGTAAATACATACGACCAACAACATGTGGTCGTTAAAAATCTTTTTTTTATTTATTTTTTTTAAATCTCACGTATTATTTACAGTATATGTAGAGATGGACTGAGCAAGTGTGATTACCTGCATCTGATACAGCGTTCGTTCTTCATATCAGTCTCATATTCACAATAAAACATTATTTTGAATGTCCGCTGAGGAAAGCGATATTTTTGTTGTACTGTCCTTCCATCTGATAAGGGTGATTTCCGATGACAGCGCTGATCACTGCATTTGTTAACTGCGTCTTACAAGCTGTTGTTGAGCACAAATATTTCCAACCACGGTTTCGTCTCTCTTTCAATATAAAAGTCTTAAATGCTGACCCGTTAAACAGTCTCTTGTCGCCATCTAATGGTGGAACAATGTAACTAATCACCATCACGAACACACACTGTTTCCCAATACTAAATAGTACTATTATTTATATTATTTATTATTAAAATATTATTTATTGATTAATAATAATTAATTAACAACAACAGCCATAATAAAATTTGCTAGGCAATTCAGTCAAAAGTACAAAAACAGCGCTCTGATATACAGCATTGAATTTACATAAAATATAATGTGATGAGATTTTGCCCTAAGCCAAAACTCTTTGCTCTGGAACAAATAATAGATTAATGAGACCAAAGACTGCCTGTTAGATATACCCAAAACAAATTATATCTCATGTTTAACCACTATAGAGACATCAGAACCAGCGGCAAATTCCAGAAGACCTGGCCAAGTGTTCAAGCGGTTGGAGTTGTTATCACTAGAATATCACACTCTTATCAGCCTTATGGTAACATGTTTTATTTTTTCATGTATTTTTGTATTATTTTGTATATATTACATATTGCATTTGGCATTAAATTACTCTGTAAGATTACTGGCAAGATTTTGAATGATGAATGATGCATTTATAAAGCGCTTTCTTGTGTATTGCTATACACCCAAAGCACTTTACAATCATGTGGGGGGGTCTCTCCTCAACTACCAGCAGTGTGCAGCATCCACCTGGATGATGCGACGGCAGCCACGGGACAATGGCGCCAGTGAGCTCACCACACACCAGCTACAGGTGGAGAGGAGAGAGTCATAGAGCCAATCAAGTGGATGGGGATTATTAGGAGGCCATGATTTACATGGGCCAGTGGCGGGAATTTGGCCAGTACACCCCTACTCTTTACGATGAGTGCCATGGGATTTTTAATGACCACAGAGAGTCAGGACCTCAGTTTAACGTCTCATCCCCTCTCCACGAAGCCTGTGATGTCAGTAAACATTTTTTTAAATGATGTGCAGTGATAAATTATTCATAAGAGCAAAACCGTGTACTAAAAAAGTAAAAAGGGTCAATTTTGATATTAAGTTTAAAATGAAATTTCACTGCAGCACAAATGTTCTATATACTTCATATTCTCTTTGTGAAATGACCTATTTAACCACTTTTCAGAAACTAATTTATATATACCTAATTGCCTCCAGTGTAAAATTCAATCACTGACAGTTAATTCGGCGAGAATGTGCTGGTGTGTGTCGACAGAAAGAGAGAGAGAAAGAGGATGAGAGCATGGCTTCCCTTAAGAGCAATAATTCTGATAAAGAAAAAGAGTTCAGAAAGGGTAACAGTTTGCTGGAGTAGTGCTTAACCAAAAGTCTCCTCTGTGTGAGTGCTCGTGTGCACAACACGTAACTTTATTTCTTCTAAATAATTGGTTTCAGTCAGTCTAAGCTGCTCCAGCATTAATATGTCAAACTGACAGTAAGCGTCAGGACCGGAGGTTAACCGCTGCCATCGACCAACAAAAGCTTTATACCCTTCAACCCTCTGGCCAATGTTGCCATGTCCATATATTATAAGCATCTTTGGTGTTGTTTTTTTATAAAGTTGTCCCAGACTACATTTTTTGCAGACCAGTCCATTTCCAAAATACAATGGATTGGTCTGCAAAATCCTAAATCCTCCCACCTGCTGTTGAAGCCACATTTTATATTGTCATTATTAAAGGAATAGTTCACCCCAAAATGAAATTTGCTGAAATTTACTCACCCTCAGGCCATACAAGATGTAGATGAGTTTGTTGTTTCATTGAAACAGATTTGGAGAAATTACATCACTTGCTCACCAGTGGACCATGTGCAGTGAATGGGTGCCATCAGAATGAGAGTTCAAATAGAAGAATAAAAATAATCCACAAGTAATCCAAACAACTTCGGGTCCATTCCCTGTTGTCCTCTCACATCAAAATCCACCTACATATTAATTTAGAACTGCTTTTGCTTGTAAACAGTGATTAATCTGTACATAATTCTCTCCTGATTTAGATGAGACATCTTTTCACTGGAAAAATCAATATTAGTGTTGTTGGTGTTCATGGAATTCACACATAAACAATCAATGTACAAAAATTTAAAACCATATCCATCACCAATAAAATCCATCCGTGAGCCCAGTTCAGTTTTTATTGTTGCTTATGTTGGCCTTTTTTTGTCAGACCTGTTTTTCTTGTGGGATCTGGCAACACGTCTGTGTGGTCTGTATACCGTTCTCTCTCCATTCTCAATTTTTTTTCCACGAAATGCTTCATCATTCTGTTCCCTAAACCCAAACAACAAAAATATTTCTTGCTAAATCTTGTTGTAAAACAACAGGGAGTTTAAAATGTCAAACTACTCATTCCTGTCACATCATGCAAATGTTCTAATTTGTGGACCTGCAGTTCTGTGCTCTCTTTATGCAGAACATATACAAGCTTCATGTCGGCACCTTCACAACCATCATAATAAGAAAAGAAAATTAATTATTTTTCACCTTGAAAGAGGCACTGAGGTGTGTTTTGAATTACAACTGTTTTATCAGTTTCTTCTCAGTCAAATTCTAGTTTTTTTCTTTAAAACTTTTTATTTGATCTTAAGGATCAGTGATGCGATGATGATCCCACTTCTGCTATGCTTAACTACACTCAAAAAATTATTTTTGCTGCTTGTTTAATTTAGAAAAAAAAGCAGAATGGTTGAAAAATTTTAATTAATGAGCTAATGCATTTTGTCACAACTTAAATCCATTTAAATTGATAAAATAAGTTTATTTAATGCATGTGGGATGAATAGTTTAATTGGTCATAACCTAGACAAGGCATTCTTGTACGCATTACATTCTAAACCTAACATCACCCTTCCAAGTAGTGTATTCATACTATATAAATATGGCTATTCCTTATATATATGAGATATATTATTATATATATATATAGATATCTCTCTATATATCTGGTGTGTGTGTGTGTGTGTGTGTTGTGTGTGGGTATTATGCTGTCAAATGATGTAATTGCAATTAATCGCCTCCAAAATAAAAGTTTTTTGTTTACATAATATATGTGTGTGCTGTGTTTATTTATTATATATATATAAATACACTCACATTCATTATATATTTTGAAAATATTTACACGTATATACATTTATATATTTATATTCTTATACTATATATAAATATATTTAATATATAAACATAATATACATGCATGTGTTTGTATATACATAATAAATATACACAGCATACACACATATATTATGAAACAAAAACTTTTATTTTGGATGCGATTAATCGAGATTAATCGTTTGACAGCGCTAATAGATATAAAATTAATATATATATATAATATATATATATACTATTAGATATATATATAATATATATATACTCTATATATATAATATATATAAAAAATAAATTATATAATATATATATATATATATATATAGTATGAAGTATGGGGTTCCAAACACCATAAACGCCATTTAAAAAAAATTTGTTTTAATTAGTTTCCGCCAAAATCAGTATTGTATCTGGTCTGTATTGAAAAGTCAATTTTTAATTTGCCGAGTTATTCTATCATGTTTCCTCCCTTTCTTTCCAAACCGTGACAAACGCGTCTCCCTTCTCTGCAGAATGCGATATGTCCGCTTAACCAATCACAGCGCACCATTCCACGTACTCTAGACAGTAATGGCGGCGCTTTGAATACACCTGGCATCCTAGTTTTTCTCATCTACTTTGTGATCAACAAACAAACTTAGAGCTGCACGATAAATCGCATGTGATTGTCATGCGCATCTCGTCAGTAAAGCCGGTTCTATGATCAGAGGTAAATCTGCATCACGTACTTTCAGATGGATACACAGAGCCGTAGATCACTGACAATCTACGCAATATCGCGTTCATAAATGCAGATGAGTCGCATTCGATTATGAATGCAATATTGCATAGCTTGTCAGTGTAAGTGTTTTTATTAATGCCATTAATGTTTTTGTTAATACAAGGTATAGCACTAGTCAACTAAATGAATCTAACATGGCAAAGATGAATGCACTTTTAGAAGTTGAATGTAAGGGAAATGTCATTTTGGAATTTCTGAGGTCTAATGTGATATTGTTGTTCATGTTCTTGTTCTTGTTCATGATGAAATTTTCTTTTATTGCTGTAATTAATTTATAGCATTAACAAGATGACCCGTTGAATTCATTTTGGGAGATGACTGATTTGGTTCGTGCACAAGTGGGGGAGCCCTCTTGTTTTTTTTTATTACGGGGGTCATGTCTTACAAAGATACATAACAGCTACAAGTGTATGCACTACTTGCTTTATGCAAGCACTATATAGGATAAATCACTATACAGGATTTACCCTATTATACTTTATCGACACGAATTGATAGGTGAAACAACAAACAGCCACCCATAAATAGTCTATAAACAAAGCATCAGGTTGTTTTTGAGTTCACATGAACAACGGTTAATGTTACTCGTCGTCAGGCTACAGAAGATAATAATATAATTCCTCTGTTCAATTAGGCCTAATACATCGAGAGTCACGCAGACCTATAAAACCCAGCCACAACACATAAGTGCAAATAACATGCCTTACCTTAACACAGAATCGACCACAGAGTCCAACGTTTATATTTTTTCTACGAATCTTTGAGTTAACATGTACTAAACATGAGTGGAATTTGCACCGCAGCGCCCCCACACCTTGATGCTCATGACAAGAACAGCATGTATAGTTATCTTTATTGAAGATAAACCTGTTAGGTTTAAATCGCCGTCGTGCATGAATTAATGATATTTTTGAAATTTTACACATAATAATCCACGATGATCACATTACACAAAACTGAAATTGCATGTCAAAATAACATGTTGTCAATATTTTTTGAGACCCCCTAAAATTTCACAAATCACGTTTTTAAGGGAGCCCATGTCTTATTAAGGGGAGCCGAGCTCCCCCTAGCTCCCCTGTAGTTCGCACCCTGGTACTGACCAAGTTCAGAGGCTGTCATATGTGGATTAACCATGTTGTGTATTTTCAACAGTTTCAATATGAAAAATAACTTTTATATTGATTCAATGGATTTATTGCATTTTGAAAAAAAAACACCAAAAAAAAACCGTGGATTTATTGCATTTCGGGGGGGAAATTCTTAAATTTTATAATAAATCTTTGAAAATCAGAAAATTTATTGCGGAAGTTTTTATATTATGATCACCTAAAGACTATGGTGGAAAGTTTGAAACAGAAAATAGTGGTTTTCATCTTGCCACTTTCTTGGTAAAGAAAACACATTTTTACTCAAATTAATCCAAATGGATTTAGAGCGTTTTGGAACCAAACTCTGTATACTCTATATAAAACTCTTTACAAATTTATACCAACCCCAAACTTTAGAATGGTATCAGCTTCGTTAAAATCTCTCTACAATTTGCATGATGGTTGTTGTACATAAACAAGGACAACATTCAAATGGCTTTGCCTCAGTAACATGTCAAAGGTTTGGAGTCATTATGTTCAAATGCAAATTCTTAATATGCCAGTTTGTGAATCACTCATTTACAGATGCTGTACTAGAGTAACTAGAGTTTGCATGTGCCTGTTCCCTCTGAATTCAATGATATATTTTCATTCAGAGCCTCTTATTCAAATATGGATTAATATATGCATTACAGTACATCCAATTTTGTGCCCTGGCATGAATGAGCGTCTGTGTTCACTAATTTTGCAACACCATGCATTGAAATTTCTGGACTAATGTGTCTGTGAATAGTGAGTTGATCAGGCTGCATGCAGGTAAGCAGGTCGCAGCTGTTTGTTCCGAATCTAATGCGATCTAATCATGTCAGCTACACTCAGCCACACACCCTCATCTTCTCTCTCTCTCTTTCTCTTGCTCACCCACTCTCTTGTCTTTCTCACCCTCTTTTGCTCTGGTGAACAAGTTCCTACTCACTCATTCTGAGATGGAAAGATACACCTTTATTCTGTCCAATGCAAAGTACGGGGAAACTACAAATATATACTGTTTATAATCTGTCAATGTTTAAAGCCCAGAATTAATATTTCAACACATGAATTTCAAGAATTATTTCATTTCATTCAGCTTTTTCTTATTCAAAGAATCTTGCAAATGATGAACATCTGCAAGCAATTTATCATACGAGCAAACAATGCCCAGTTTTAAGTATGAGCTGCATTAGTACACAAGCCAGAGCAGAAGGGAAATTTAAAAGAAGGAGAAAACAAACAGTAGTTGTGCTGTTGTATGTTTGGGGATAACAGGGGGCAAAAAATCGGCCCATGGTCCCGGCGGCCCACCACCATTTATATATACAGTATATATATATATGCATTTGTATTTACATGTATATATTTATATTATATATATATATATATTATATATATATAAATAGATATATATATCCAGTATATATATAATATATATGATATAAATATAGAGACATATGAATAGGCCTATACATTATACCAGTCAAAAGTTTTTGAACAGTGAGATTTTTAATGTTTTTTCTTCTGCTCACCAAGCCTGCATTTTATTTGATCCAAAATACAGCACAAGCAGTAATATTGTGAAATATTTTACTATTTAAAATAACTATTTTCCATGTAAATATATTGTAAAATGTAATTTATTCATGTGATCAAAGTTGAATTTTCAGCATAATTACTCCAGTCACACGATCCTTTAGAAATTAATTCAATCTTCTGAGTTGCTGCTAAAAAATATATATTATATATATATAATATATATTTATATATTTATTATGTGAATTTTTTCAAGTGCTGATGAATAAACCGCATTTATCTGAAAATGAATCTTTTGACATTAGAATGTTCGTTAATCATCACTTTTGATCAATTTAAAGCATCCTTCCTAAATAAAAGTATTATTTTTTCTCCCCCCCCCCCCCAAAACAAATCTACTGACCCCAAGCTTTGAATTGTATAGTTTATAATTTTACAAAAGATTTTTATTTCAAATAAATTATGTTCTTTTGACTTTCTATTCATCAAAGAATCCCGAAAAAAAAAAATACTCAACTGTTTTAAATATTGATAACAATAATAATAATAAATGTTTCTTGAACAACAGATCAGCATATTAGAATGATTTCTGAAGGATAATGTGACACTGAAGACTGGAGTAATGATGCTGAAAATTTTGCTTTGATCTCAGAAATAATTCATTTAATATCTATCTAATAGAAACCGTTGTTTTAAATATTTTTTACAAAAGCACAATATTACTGCTTTTGCTGTATTTTGGATCAAATAAATGCAGGTTTGGTGAGAAAAGACTTCTTTAAAAAACATAAAAAAATATTACTGTTCAAAAACTTTTGACTGGTAGTGTAGGTATGTATGTATCACACTCATATCACATCTAGTTGTTTTGGATAAGAATAAAACGTCAGGTCCGACAATATCGTGTCTTTTTTAATTTAAATCTAGATTTATTCGCATTGGCCCATGGAAACCTCTATGAACACACTTGACTTGACCAAAAAAGCACGGGGGATGAATTTATATTTTATACAAAAATGTTTACGTATTCTACACTCATGGCATGCACACACATTAGGATAGGTTAGATGTCTGCCTCCGTTGCGAGTCCCTATCAAGCACTTTACCGATTCAACTACTCTCCTGTCCTCCTCCTGCCTGGCTCTTTGGCCAGCATCACTCACCGCAGAGCAAGCCTGTTCTTGATAAATCTCCTGTGAAAACGTGGGAAAAACCGACGAGGAAGAAGTTGGAGTGAAGCGATCTTTATATAGGCGGAGCAAAATACTTCATCGCTCTGTCTATAGCGCATTGTGATTGGATGGTTTACGCTGTCTATACAGGAGACAATCCAATGGGCCACTGGCTGCTCGCTGTCCCTGCGTGACGGTCCTTGGCAAAAAAACTAAAAACATTTTGTCGGCCCCTTAAGTGCGTCGGCCCACCGGGAAAATGCCTGGAAATGCCCGATTACCAATCCAGCCCTGGGGATAATCTAAGCACTTGTAGTGATTAATAGTTAAATACATATTAAAGGAATAGTTCACACAAAAATTAAATTTGCTGAAATTAACTTACCTTCAGGCCATCCAAGATGTAGAGGAGTTTATTTCTTTATTGAAATAGATTTTGAGAAATTTAGCATTACATCATTTACTCACCAATGGATCCTCTGCGGTGAATGGGTGCCGTCAGAATGAGGGTCCAAACAGCTGATAAAAATATCACAATAATCCACAAGTAATCCACATCACTCCAGCCCATCAAATAACATCTTATGAAGTGTATTTCTGTAAGAAACAAATTAAGGCTTTTAATCTTTAAAGTGTTGCTGTCAAAGATATTTCTTTGTGAAATTTGTCAAATAATATTTGACACTTCAGATCAGTCTTATTGAGATATTTTCAGAGCTTTGTAAATTTTTAAAACTGCGTACATGATGCTCTGGGGTCTTACACATTTCATTTAGCTGAAACTAATTAGAAAATTACTAGAGTTTCCTACTACAAGAGGCTTCTCGTTCTTATTTTATACTAAAAATATATTCATATTAAAAAACTGCACTGTTGCTCGCTTCTAGGTGGGCAGTTCACTAGATTTTGTAAACGAGCAGAGGAATAATTCAACCCCAAACGTAATAGTAAACCACACAGGACACATATGATTCTTACAGCTATTTCATTAGCATTGCGATTCCCTACAATTCACTTCTGACAGCAGCATGATTTCATAAAAAAAAAAAATATTTCTCATATCCTTATGATCCTTAAATAGCAATAATATTGAATGCGCTCTTATTTTTTGCACAGGATTCTCCACAGCACTCCTGCAAATGACAGGCTTGTACTGCTACTGCTTTTCCTAAATAGGTGCTTTTCCTCCTCACATTGTTCTGTACAGTTTGTATTTTCGAGGTTCTCTTGTACATATATTCACAGAGGCCTCCGGGTTTCTCTTTTTTATTCCCTTTCTTCATTTATATTCCACCCAACCTCGGTTCTTCAGACAGAACCACTTTCTTTTTTACCAAACACGCACGTGTGTGTCCCACCTTTCTCAGAACTACTCTGAATTTTTCCCTCTGAACATGAAAACCCTACCACAAGATGTTATAAAAGAAACAAGTAGTTACCAAGTCAAGTATAAGCCCCGTCTGGGAGCTTGTTAGTAAATTCTAAACAAATGAGTCTCAGTGTAGACTTGCATGTGTTGTGAAATTCTCACCATTTGCTTATTCTAGCTCAATCTAATGATTCCTCGGTGGCTCCCTCGCGTGCTGTAGCGGAGGAAAAAGACTTGTTGCTCTCATTTGTGAGTGTGCAGATGCCCGGCTTGTGTTGTTTTATCTGCAGGGAGAGGAACACTTCTCATAATTGAAGAAGCAGTGAATTCATTTTCAAAGACGTGTTAAGAATTGCTTGAGATCAAAGCAGTTCTGCTATCTGTCTTACCCACCTGCTCTCTGTGATTTCTTTCTTGCAGTTTTTCCATAAAAGGAACGCGTGAATTGGAGAGCAAAGGATTAGCAATTTTGGGGCGATCTTTAAGCTTCTTTCCCATACATGATTCTATAGTTTCCAAGCAGCAGCAAGTTTAGATACTGTAATGGATTCACACCGACAACATGACACATGGCAAAATGTTGAATTTTAACTAC
Source organism: Sinocyclocheilus anophthalmus (assembly GCA_018155175.1). NCBI lineage: Eukaryota > Metazoa > Chordata > Actinopteri > Cypriniformes > Cyprinidae > Sinocyclocheilus > Sinocyclocheilus anophthalmus. The sequence continues at coordinate 46,556 of JADLZN010001896.1, read as the reverse complement.
ATTTTGTTACAGATGTTCTTGAATCCTTGCATCGATGGTCATCACACATTGTGTTGTCAGATATTTGTGTATGATCACATACCTGCAGTCATATCACTTCGCCGTCTTTTTATTTTTATATAATAAAATAATTTCAACTCAAATCAATATTTCATGACTATTTGGCAAGTAGCCCTGTAAAAAGCAGAATAATGTATGGTTAGATTGATTAAGACCCCGACAGTAGATTATAGTTTCTGATTATTAAGATTCTGCTAAGAAAATCAGTTCATTGCAACATAAGAATCAATCTAAAAAGCTTTTTACAACTTAAAAAAAAAAGACATTAATACTTTTTTCAGCAAGGGTGCATTAAACTGATCAAAACTGACAGTAAAACATTTATAATGTTACAAAAAAAAATCATTTTTAAATAAATGCTGCTCTTTTAAACTTTCTATTAATCAAAGAACCCGATTAAATGCCACCGTTTTTTACCGCATAAATTTTAAGCAGCTCTTTTCCACATTCATAATATAATTAGAAATATTTTTGAGCTGTAAATCAGCATGCTACAATGATTTCTGAAACGTCATGTAATGGTGAAAAATTGAGTAATCAACCATTACGGCAAAAATTACACTTTAAAATATATAAAAATATAAAACAGTTCATACTGTGATAACTGTGATAATATACTGTGATAATATTTCACAACATTATTGTTTTACTGTATTTTTTATCAAATAAATGCAGACTTGGTGAGAATAATTTTATTTAAAAAAACCTTAAACTCTTATTTATATGTGTGTCCCTGTTTGGTTTACTAATATCTCTTATTGCGATACATACTCCTGCAATGATAATGGTAATAATAATATAATTTATCTGCAATAATAATAATAGTTCAATCTCATCCAACACTTATTAGAATTTCCTTAGATAGACAGACAGATAGACAAAGACAGACACAGACAAGCAGACAGATCGACAGAGCGTCATCACAGACAGCCAGATGACAGAGACAGAGACATAAGACCGAGACGACAGTATGACAGCGACAGTCAACGACCGACAGAGACCGACAGGCATAGACATACAGAACGATAGATAGCATCAGACAGAGCACAGTCTACACCGACAGACAGACAATAGACAGAGACAGACATACAACAAATACAGCGACATCCATACAGACAGAACAGAGTAGACAGAGAATACTACAGAAGACAGATAACAGAGACATCTACAGAGAGAGACAGACAGATAGATAGACAGAGACAGTCATACAGACAGACAGATAGACAGAGACAGTCATACAGACAGATAGACAGAGACAGTCATACAGACAGATAGACAGAGACAGTCATACAGACAGATAGACAGAGACAGTCATACAGACAGATAGACAGAGACAGTCATACAGACAGATAGACAGAGACAGTCATACAGACAGATAGACAGACAGAGACAGATAGACAGACAGACATACAGACAGACAGACAGAAAGACAGAACGACAGACAGACAGACAGACATACAGACAGAGACAGTCATACAGACAGAGACAGTCATACAGACAGAGACAGACATACAGACACAGACAGACAGACAGACAGACAGACAGACAGACAGATTATCCCAAAAAAAAAAAAAAATCTGACAGCTCAACGCCAAAAATCAACCAATCAGTTTTGAGTATTCCTGACAGCCATGCAATAAAAAGTAAATTAAAGGTACAATTCTTTGTACAGCTTTAGATAACATTTTAGAGAAATGATTTCTTCCGAGACAAAACACAGACTTGCAAATGTACAAACCATCTAACAAATGGACTTTTGGAGGGCATATTTCACAGCGGGACAACCACAGCTGCTCATCAAAAGGACTCGGACACATTTGACATTGCAAGGGTTCATATTCTAGCCGTCTCCTAACCAAAGATCAGCACACACCCACAGACACACTCATCGCACAAACAATCTGTTCTGGAGGAGGACAGAGAATGAACTTAAGTTCAGATCATTAGTGTGCGTGCCATGACATAAACCATTGTAATTCTGTTTGATAAATCAATTGTCCTCTGGGTAATGTGATAGTCCCGCAGCACGTCCTTCCCGTCAACCGGCTGTTCATCAGGAAATTGGGTGATGCTCAAATGAAAAGATGGCCTCATATCAGAAACAGGTCTGGGTTGTAGAAGAGAAGCTGAAGGACAAGCACATATTAGGCTTTAATTGATTAATATGCAAATGCAATTTTGGGTTAGTTGTACTTCCTAGAGCCACATATGATCTTTTTTGAACGATGTCCTGGCTGTGGTATTAAAACAAATGGTTTCATTAGAAAATCCCTCCACTATACAACCTATTTAACAATAAAGGTAATTACGCCGCTATCACCCGACTACGGGAATAAGAACTCGGGCGGGGAGATTACAGTACTTAATTAACATTAAGTGTTTTCAATCCAATCAATCCTCATTGTGGCGAGAGTTTCACAACTTCATAAAACTGCAGTCAAAAGGCAATCTTGCGCAGCTAATGTTGAATAAACCACTTTCAGCCTGTAAAATGATTTGTTGCAGAGCTTTAAATTCAAAGCCCAATTTCATATTAGAAATGCAGGGGACCTTTTCTGCAAAACTGTAACAACGCCACTGCTATCCTACTAATGTAACAATGACATTAGCTGGACTACTAAAGGACAGGAGTTTCCTAAGGCACACTACACAGTGCTCTTTAGTGGATCGTCTAATAATAACACATGCCATCCCTAAAAATAATCAGATCTGTCACAAAACAATAGTTCAAATATAAACAGACCAACAATTCAGTGACCTTATAAGGTGTATGGGCACTTAAGACACATTTAAAAATAAATTTTTAGCTATAAATTCTACAGGATATACTGCTCAAAATTAAGACTAAATGTATTGTATTTAGACACTTGGTTGTCACACTAGTGTTGTCTATTTGGTGAACTCTGACTTCAATTCTTTAAAAAGATGTTATGTTATTATGTAGAAAATACAAAAAGTAAAAGGAATCCACACATTATGTAGTGCATTATATAAGTTGTAAATAGAGCCATACTGCAGCAGTAAAGACACATACAGACGCAAAAGACAAAATAAAATAAAATTAATTAATTAATTAATTAATCAAATATAAACGCTCATAAAATAAATAAATAAATAACAGCCACTAAAAGCCGCAATATAAAAGAAAAAAAAGGCCATGTAAAAATAAAATGCTCGAAAAAGGAAAATAAAACTCGAGGGGAAAAAAGTAAAATAAAAAAATATTGCTGTAGATGCACTTTTTCATCCTGAAATGTGGGCAATTCTAATAACATTCCATTAACATTCAAAATATTTTTTTTTTTAAATACATATAAGTATATATAGAGAAAAATATACATTACTGTTCCAAAGTAAATGTTTTTTTTTTTTACTTTCTATCCATCAAAGATGCTATGCAAATAAAAAAGAAACAGCACAATTTTCAAAAAAATTTTAAATTTTTTTAATTATGACAAATATATATAATATAACAGTTTCTTAATTACTAATATATACAAGTTTTTCTGTATTTTGATCAAATAAATGCAGCCTTGGTGAGTATAAGAGACTTATTTTAAAAAACATTTTAAAAATCTTACTGAATTTTAGTGTATATATTAAAAGGCTTTTGTACATTATTCTCCAGGAACTCTTTTGAAATAGTCTTACAGATAGCACAGAAAATAAAAAAGACTGCCCTCTGCTAACACGTGGCTAATGAAGTTTCAGTTGCTTAAATGAATTTCATTGCTTCATTACTGTCATGACAATACTATGAAATAATACCTCTCTGCTATAATTCCTGAACATAAAACAATGAGCGGTATAGTGTAATTCATGCTAAGGGATTAGTGATTACTATTATTATTGTTAATAATAATCTATGTGTGACAGGTTGAGTTCAGTTCCAGACGTCTCTGACCCTAATCCATTTGTTTTTTGTTGTTTTTTTCATTGCACTGTGAAGAATCCCACACAATCTCCCCACACCCAATCTACCAGTCTTGCACACCACCGTCTCTCTCTCTCTCTCACACACACACACACACACACAACACACACACACACACACAATGTCCCTCTCTCTCGTTATATCCCACTTTACCTCCCCCCCGTGCTGCCGACTTGTATCGTATCTGCTAACTCTGCTGTAGGCAGTGACTGTGATGTTCAAACACTTCCCCTCTGTGTTGTGGAATTAGCAAAATGTCAAAGGTCCCCCTCGCTCCCTCCTCTCCGTGGATTCTCCTATATCTCTTTTCCCCCTCAATAAGAAAAATCATCCTCAGGTCAATAAGAACAAACAAAAGCTGATGACAAATGATGCTGAGGACTGTGATGTAAAAGATGAAAGAAATGTCACACACACACATACAATAACATACTGCACATACAGCCTGCAGGTAAACATTGCTCTTGTTTTAGAAGGCATATTATGCTTAAGAAGAGGGGGTTCTCCAATTAAATGGTCTCTTTTTTAACTTCTCATCCTCTTATCATCAAAAGGAAAGTTTTTCCCCTGCTATTTCATGTTACACAGCTCTGAGTGTGCATGAATATACTGTCTCTTGCATGGGGACTGCTGTTGGGTGTCTAAGATGGAGAATCATGGAAGTATTCAATTTGCACATGGTCTCCAGAAGCAAAGGCCCGGAGATAACTTATAATGCTTTACATGAAGTCTTAATTTTCAGATTTTTGGAATTTCTGGCTTCACAAGAGGGTGCTAATGGTGTAAACACATACTGACTTCCAATTACAGAGCAGAGGGGGGAAATATAAATAGTTGCAATCAAAAATATTCAACCCACCAGAGACTCTAATTGATAAATGTAATTTGTATTTTTTTTCTTTTCACTTTGCAACTTCAACTTGCAATCACTCAAATGGCTATTAATAAACTATAGTATAGTTTACTGATGCTTTTGTTTAATTGTTAATTGCAGCTTTGTTTTTGTTGTCTAAATTTTACTTGATTTTTTAATTCATAATATATACTGTGTGTGTTTGTGTGTATAGAGTTTGTGTGTGTGTGTTGAAATGTGTGTGTGTGTGTGGTGTGTGTAATTAAATATATTATTATATATATTCTATATTAAATCCCTGACAATCATTGTGTTTATTTAAACAACATTAATTGAATAAACACACACTTAAGCCTTAACTTTTTTAATTACCCCTGTTTGCAAAGACAACATTTCTTAATTTTTACCACCAACTTATTAAAAATAATAACTGAAAAAATAAATACAAATATATAAAGGTAAAACACTCATAAAATACCTATACTTAAAACTTGAAAGTGACACAATAAAATACTGAATAAAAAACGATTCAAAATATTATCAAACACAACAAACTTACAAAATATAGTGATACAAAATAAGCTTATAGAAGAAAGAAATATCATAATGATATAAATATAATTAATCATTGATTACATTGATTGAATTAAAATACTCCCCAAAAAGATTTGTTTAAAAATTTGAAATAAAAAAAAAACTACAAAATGCATTAATAAATTGACAGGTTTTTTTATATATATATTTTCAATTACAAACACGGTAAAAGTGGCATCTTCCGCTCAGACCAAAGTAATTAAATTAGTAGAAATTCTCCCTTTGTGTTCACTACTAGAATTAGCATCTTTTAAACTGTTTAATTTTATAGAAATGAATATGATAGAAATTAAAAATGTGTGTGCTTGTATATTTGTGTGTGTTTGTGTTTACATGGGTTGGTATGTGTGAAGGGAAGGTGAGAGAAGAAGGACAAACAGGACATAAAGACATACTTCTTATATGAAAGTCCTTGACGAGATGTATGTCCCGTCCAGCAATGACAAGAAGCCCCTGTCAAGCTTTTAGTGGTTCCATTTAAGAAGAGCTCAATGACTTCACTTCTGCTGTGCGCTTCCACCTTAATAAAAAGTAATATGGCGAGATCTTTTACTGTCTAACCAAATCAATCCTGAAAGCTGAGAAATGTTCTGTCTTTCAAAAGTATTGAAATTCAAAAAGCATTGTCTTACTTTGAGCATTCAGAATATGTCCTTTCAAGGTTGGATATCTCTTGCTGCAATGAAGTTAAAGGGATGAAGCAGAGAAGTTAACAATAATCTCAGCCTCAGACGGTACGCCCATGTGCCGCCCTCAGTCCGTTTACTGAGCCTCTGATGCATTCTGCATACAAAACCAGAAAGTGTTTGCAAAAATTGCCATTTAGACTAATTAAAGGGAAAGTTCAACCAAAAACAAAATGTTTGTCATAATTTACTAAACCTCATGTTGTTCTAACCCTTTAATATAAATAAACAGCCACAAGGTATTTCTTGTGGCTGTTTATAACACAGCCCTACATAATATTTGCTGAATGAAATCAATAATATTTAATAATTTTAGGGTGCTGTTTTCAAAAATAGCATCTGCTTTCCTCCAGCATCAACACATTTCATATCATTTTTCCTTCTGATAAGCATTTGTAAGGTAAAGAACTCTTACTAAAATAACTGTCACAGAAACATGATTCATATCTTCCTCTGAGATGGGTTACAACTTTTGTTTAATTCTCAGCTGACATTTGCATGTTGTGAATGATTCTGTCAGACACAATTTTATGCCTAATCTTTGATTTCCCTTTTCTTGGTCCTTTGCTAATAGAATTAATGATATATTTGTAATCACGTATTTTTGTCATATCCATAACCTTTGACATTGCACGGCGCTTTTCCTATTTCATATGTGCATTGAAACTATACATATATTATTATATATGTATATATATATAATACATATATAAGATATAATATATATATATAATAGTTTACCAACGTCATATTGTTATATATTGATTGAAAATAAGAAAATTATTTAAAGTTTACTTGTATATTCAACTAGCCATCATCCAATAGTCTTGGTTTTTGGGGTTTTTTTTTTTTTTCAAATCAACCTTATTTTCAAGATTGTAAGGGTTATGTATGCCATTTTCATTTGCCATAATAAAATACTTAAATTTTACTAAATGTATGAAAATTAATTTCTAAAATAATTACTTCAATATGTAATCAATAATAAAGTGAAAAATAAATAAACAAGAGTGTGAGGTAAATTAAATTGTAAGAATTAAATTAAATTTAAGTTATTATTTAAATATAGATGAAATCAATACAAATGTTTATAGGATACATTTCAAACACTGATTACTAAGATAATGTTTCTTAAATTGTATGATGTGTGTATGATACTAGAAATTAGAAATATTAGAAATAAAAAAAATAAAAAAACACTACAGCATCAGCAACTGTTTGACCTTCACTGGAAATTGATTGTACTTCCTTAAATTCAGATTGGAATTCTGTATTCCTTTTTCTTCTATCTTCTATCTTTATTCACTGGCATTTAATTGGAATTTAAAGGCATTCTGAATAGTGCACAAACCTACATACACACACACACAAAATTACACACTCGCCCCACGGGTGACATTTAGAGGGAGTCACAGTGGACAGCATCCATCTTTGGGTTGATGAGGTGTTTGGAGGACACTGTTGTGCGGTGAGGTGACAGTGACAGTGACATAACACATACCTTCAGTCAGCAATGACTCAACCAGATCCTGTCCACTCAGCTGAAGAAATCATTTTCCACCCTCACACACACACACACACACACACACATTTTCATCATGTCGTCTAGAGAGGTGACTGAGGAGATTATTATTAACGGAGTGGCAGGAATGGAATTTGTCCCAGGAATATAACTACTTTTGTCCCTCGAGACACAGATCCGGCATTTCATTTGAAATCACGTCCTTATCTGATATGAGGAAGACACGATCGTGTTGTTCATACACAAAAGTAGCGGCAGCACTGAAAAGGGAATGTCATCACACAATGACCAGTGAAGCAACACTTTTCAAACAGGTAATACCTCCATCACTGAAGAAAAAGCCCCTGTAATAGAACTGTCAGTGAGTAATAGGACTTCACTCAAGGGTCCTTTAGAATGCGGTTCTTTCTAACCTTATCAGTCAATCAGTGAACTTATAAAGAAACATGTGGAAATTCAAGCCTGTTTTCAGAGACACCTTTTTAGTAGACGCACAAAGACCTGTTTATTTACACCACAAAAAGGGAATTGCTGGTGAAAATAACACAAACAAAACCATGGAAATACCTGAAACAAAAACCAAAGAAAATACAACCCTGAGAATACAGATTTTTTTTTAATATAACTTGCAATTGTGACTCTCTTGGAATGCAATAAAAGTAAAATAGTATATTATAACCGTATATCTTTGTTTATGAAAACATTTTCCTATTGCTACCAGTTGCTTGCCATTTCATTTGTTGAGAGACAGCAGTATCAACAGCTTGACTTCTAAAATGTCTGTCCCAGACTTATATCATTTGGTGAGTTTTTCTGCCAAACAAAAATACCTACACTGAGAAAGAAATGATTGGTGGGCCATAGCAGCACAACACAATAGAAAGTACAGAGCAAACAAAAGGCCACAACACAATGGGAATACTCCCAAGCAACAGTTGCTCCTAGACATCTCGCAGAGCCACACATATTATTATACAAAACCTCATAAAAAATACTCACACAATGCACATCCCAAAAATATTTCATGAGCATATATTCAATTAACTTGCATCGAGAGTCTGTTGTCATCTGTTTGAGTTTCATAGGAATTTGATGCATTACTGCCACCAGCTGAACTGGAGAGTTAAAAAAAAAAGATTAGAAATACAGTAAAAAGTGTAGTATTGTGTAATATTATTACAATATAAATAAGCAGTTTTTAAGCAGTAATTTATTCCTGTGGTGTCAAATCTGAATTTTCATGAAAATTCTTGAAAAAGTAGAATGATTCTTCAGAAATCATTCTAATATACTGATTCATTGCTCAAAAACCATGACGTTTTGAGATTTTTACAACAAATAAATTATTCATTTGAAATTAATTTTTCTTATAACATTCTAAAAGTCTTTACTCTCACTTTTGATCAATTTAATGCATCCTTGCTGAATAAAATGATTAATTTCTTTCAAAAAAATAATTTGAATTTTAACTGTAATGATTGTCATTACATTATAATTAAGTTATATACAATGTAGGATAGTATGTATCACAGTGAGTGTATAGCCCAGTGTTTATTTATGTAACTTTCATATTTTTTTCCTTTGTGATTTCTGTTCTGTTCCTCTGTTTAGTTGTGTTGTGTACACGAAGTAACCACAATATTATAGGAATTTCCCGTGGCCAGTGCCAAATTTGTATCCAAAAATTGCACTTACAGCCTTCAACGAGCACAATCTGGGCTTTTTGTCAATACCACTTTAGATCATGTACATGTGGCCATTTCCGGGAACCAACACCATACTTTGGCATTTATAGTGCCAGCAATCGTGCTAGTTGAAGCCTTACATGAATGCTAGGCAACTGCTCTTCTAATCAATTGAAAGTGTTCGCAAACCGTTCCATTATTTTTGCCTAGTGTAACAGAACAGCAAACCTAAAACTAATTTTGTTTATATTATAAAAAAGCGACCTTATGTTACTCAATTCATCTCACTCAAGTTTATTTGTACAGTGTTTTTCACCATACAAATCGTTGCAAAGCAGCTTTACAGAAATTTAAGTTTCTACAATATATTTAGTAGTAGCTTATCAGTGGTGGCTGTCAGTTAATGTACATATGGCAGGAATGTATGGAAAATCAATTAAAGACGTAATTAAACTGACGATGAACACTATTAACAGCAATTTTATTATATGATGCAATCAAACTTATTGCAGAATTTGGTAGTTTATGTTGTTTCAGGTTGGCATCATCTGAGGTCCTCTGAGGGTTTGCATCATCTCTTCTCAGGTGTTAGGTCATCTCAGGTCTTTGTAAGGGCTAGATCCAGACTGAAGCTTGTGTAAGTTCCAGTTACCCACCGGATGTTCATTTAGTGGACTTTCCTATCCTAGGTACTACCAAAAGTCCAGTGTTTTGCGACCTTAGGTAGCATGATGGATTGTAGCGTGGTAGAAGACTATTAGGTACACAGGAGCTAAACCATTAGGGCCTTGTGGTAAGTAATAATATTTTGGAACTGATATGGAACTTAATAGGTAGCCAGTGCAGAGACTGTAAAATTGGGGTAATTTGATCTTTTTTTTTTTTGACCTGGTAAGGACTCTAGGTGCTGCATTTTGGACTATCTGTAGCTTTTTTATTGAAGATGCAGGACAACCACCTAGCGGTGCATTACAATAGTCCAGTCTAGAGGTAATGAACGCATGAACTAGCTTTTCTGCATCAGAAACGTAACGACGTTTTTTGTGTGATTTGGCAATGTTGCTAAGATGGAAGAATGCTGTTTTTGTAACATGGGAAATATGATTTTTAAAAGACAATTTGCTATCTAATATAAAACCCAGATTTTGACTGTAGAGGAAGTAAGAGTACATCCGTCTAGTTGCAAATTGTAATCCAAGATATTCTGTGTACTGTTTTTTGGTCCAATACCTAATATCTCTTAACCGAATTCAATAGGAGAAAATGATTGGTCATCCAATCTTTTACATTTTTAACACAATCTGTTAGCTTAGATAATTTAGAAGTTTCATCTGCTCTTGTTGATATATATAGTTGAGTATCATCAGCATAACAATGGAAATTAATTCCGTATTTTCTAATAATATTATGAAGGGGTAACATGTATATTGAAAATAGAAGAGGACCTAGGACAGATCCTTGTGGCCCTCATATTTTACTGGTGATAATTGAGATGACCATTTAAATAAACAAGGTGGTAGCGATCGGAAAGGTAGGATCTAAACCATCTTAAAGCCTGCCCTTAAATACCATATCGTTTTGTAATCGATCTATGAGTATGTCATGATCTATATTATCGAATGCAGCACTAAGATCAAGTTAAACTAGCAATGAGATACAGCCTTGGTTTGATGCAAGAAGCAAGTAATTTGTAATTTTTACAAGTGCAGTTTCTGTGCTATGGTGAAATTCTTCATATTTTTTTGCAAGAAAGAGCACAATTGAGCAGATACAACTTTTTCTAAAATTTTTGACATAAAAGGAAGATTTTAGATGGGTCTGTAATTTGCCAGTTCATTGGGATCTAGTTGTGGTTTCTTAATAATAGGCTTAATAACCACCAGCTTGAGGTGGTTTTGTGGGACGTGATGCGTGCGAAGACGTAATGATAGAGTTAATATGTATTGAGTGCAAGCGGTTCTTCTGCTACAGGTTACAACTCTTTCAGTAATTTAGTGGGTACAGTATCTAACAGGCATGTTGTTGGTTTAGTTGCAGTGATAAGTTTATTTAGCGCTTCCTGTCCTATAGTTGTAAAGCACTGCAGTTTATTTTTTGGTGCGATGAATGAAGCTGAAGTAGTTTATGCTGTAGAATCTACATTTGTTATTGTTTTTCTGATGTTATCTATTTTATCAGTGTAGAAATTCATAAAGTCATTACTATTACACTGTGAGGGAATATTTAGATCAGGTTGCGTCTGGTTATTTGTTCATCTAGCCACTGTACTAAAGAAAAACCTTGGATTGTTTTGGTTATTATCTATGAGTTTATGGATATGCTAGGCCCTGGCAGCTTTTAGAGCCTGTCAATAGCTGGACATACTGTTTTTCCACGCAATTCTAAAAACTGCTTCAAGTTAGTTTTTCTCCCTTTACAGTTCAAGATTACGAGTAAATTACTGTTGTACCATGGCGCAGTATGTTTTTCTCTAAGCTTTTTCAATTTTATGGGGGCAACAGCTTCTAATGTATTTGAGAAGATAGTGCCCATGTTGCTAGTCCTTTCTTCTAGTTCATGTGTATTTATGGGTACACAGAGCAGACCTCATGATCGCGGGTATCTGCGCTGAAACATCGAGAACACGAGCACCAGGAAGACAGTGGGTGTGCACTTTACCTTCAGCTAACATAGCTGGACTTGCCGGTTGACAATGGAGTCCTCCGGCCGATCACAGCTTTCGCAATCTGTCTCGCGTAGGGGAGCGAAGTGGGATTCCCCAGGTGGAATCTCGAAAACTCGGAGGGTGTGCGGAGGGGAGAGGTCGTCCGTCTGGTCCTGATTCCGTGGTGCTTCCGTTGCGGGGTGGCCCCAGGGTCCGTGGTGTCCCAGTGCTGGAGTGAAGGACATCTGGGAAGATCACATCCTGGGTGCATGGAGCCTATGCAGAGAAACACATGGAGTAGAGGTGGTGGGAGTGTTAGCATAAACTGCTGTATACTTACACCCGTTCTTGTGAGCTGTGCAGCCCGTATGTTTCCAGCGCGGCTCTGCGCGTGCGTCAACCTCACTTGGGCCTGCTTCTCCACCAGGTCGCAGATGTGCTTCTCCACGGACTCCAGCTCGAGCTGCACTGAATGAAGCTCGAATGTGTCCTCACCTGCACTCAAAGGTAGACACACATCCATCATTAAAGCAATAACAGTGAGTAAAACAATGGTAATGTGTGTGAATAGAGTATTAGCAATGTAAGCGAGATTAGCAGCAACCACGATTGCGATTCTAATGGGCTATAAGCTAATAGCAGACTCGGGAAAGCAAAATAAAACTAGTGATAACAAGGCACTATGATTGTTTTTGTTATAGAATACGATAAAAAATAGACAATAAAGAATTAACTTGACGGAGCTCAAACTCAAAACACGCGGCAGCAAAACAAACAGGAAGTGACGTAATTCAGCTTCAACCAGTTCAACCAATTTATCTTAAAGTTTGCCATAATATACATATTATCAGTAAGTTTTTGGTGAAACTGGCCTACATACATTTAATCAGAGGGCACAGGCCAGTCACAACAAAAACAACAGGTGAACAATGAACAGCACCGGCTGCATACTGAGCTTGGATCCGTGGCAAAACATTTCCATGCAGATCATCCCATTCATCACTCTCCGTGTCACACGCGTTCACATGCACATGCATGCAAACACATAATACACATATGGCCTCACGCAAACACGCTCGCCTTTCTGTTAACTGAACTGAAGCAAGCTGCCTGTATGATGAATGGGTTTTTTTAAGAAAGCTCTCCAGCAGCCTCTCCTTCGCCCTATTCTTCCCTGTCTTTCCCACTCACCCCTCCAGCTCAAGTCTGTCTGCCTCTGCTTTTGTATTTTGAAAGTCTCCCTGCTCATTAGTATTTCACAAGTCTCTCCAGGGGTCTCGTTCTACCCTCTCGACAGACTGTCTGAGAAGCATATTGCCGTCCACTCATTTATCACAAACCTGTGAGATATCAGAGTATGACTTTGACTTGATCAAGGGGCTGAAGTGTGAAAACTGCTCATTTAAAAAGTGCTCATACAGTGGTAGGACAACAGAAACCTAGTTTTAAAGAGCAGGTCATATGGTATTTTAAAGTGTCCTAATATTGTTTTGGAGTCCCCTACAACAGGTTTAAATGCATCTAAGGTCAGAAAATACACAATGATCACGAAACAATTCGTTCCAAGCAAGTTCAGAGCAAACCCCTCCCTTCCATAAGCCTACTCTGCTCTGATTGGTCAGCTGGCCAAGCCTGTTGTGATTGTCACAAAGAGGAGTCCTTGAGCAAGTTAACACGTGCTACCATTGACAAAGCACCTTGCATAAACCAATAATATAGCAGTGGCGTTCTGTCCATATAAGCTGCAAATGCTCCGCATACCCAAGCCATTTGAGAGAATAAGTTCATAGGATAATTCATATAATGATGATTATAAATTGATCCCTTGTCATTGGTCGAATAAAACTTAAAATGTATGCGTTTAGGGAATAAGTAACGTTAAAATATTTATTTGCCTAAACGGCGTAAGTTGTCTTTAAAAGACAGTTGCGATTGCTTCCGGCGACGGATTCTGCCACAGATTGTGCTCGTGCCTCTACTCTGTTTGCATGAGTCATCAGGATTGGATGCGCTTTCTCAGTGATTGTGCTGGGTGCTGCGGGTTGATGTTTAAAGGGTCATAGGATGCATTTTCCAATTTTTCCCTTTCTCTTTGGAGGGTTACAAGCTCTTGTTGCCTAAAGAAGATCCTGTAAAGTTGTAAAGATTAATCCTCAAATCCAAGATGATATGCGGTACACTTTTATAAAATTGGTCCGTTGTGTAACAAGTAACTATGCAGGAAGTAATAGGTATTACTACATTAACACTTAACTTAATACTTTTAACTAATAGAGAAGCAAGATTAACTAGGCAGTAAGTAGTAGCAAATTTAGGACAAAGTTAGTTCCTTATTAGATATTTGATAATTGTTAAATAAAAATATCCTCATTGAGAACTATTTGTGAACTATGACCAGTTAATAAAGAATAACTAATTAATTACTAATCACAACAGTAACGTCTTAAAATTTAACAATTGGGTTCTTAGACCGGGGTGAATCCCCTTTCCCCACCTCTGATTACGATCATAACAGGTGCTTATATCTCACGCCAGACCCGTAGTCTTACCAAAGTCAATGCTCGCCACTGTATATTTGACTCCAATACCTTCTTCATCATAATGACATAAAATACAATAAACATATAGCCAGAGAGCGTGGCCCCCAGCTAAAGTAATGAGCTGCTAAACTGTGAACATTCAACGAACATGAAAGGCGTCTCGAAATAATCAAATAACAGAAAAGTAAAAAAAGACTGTGAGTTTCAATTAATCTATATCATATCTGTTGAGAATTAAACCTCAAATGAGACCAGTGCAAGGCATCATTGTTATTTTGGCAGACTTAGTAATCATGTACTAAAAGACTGGTACTTAGAAGCCACACAATAATTTTATAATATAATTGAAGCCATCATACAGAACTCTATTTTGTCAATATCAATTTGACAAACTTGTCTCAAGTAGACTTCATATAGCTAAGTCATTCATATAAAAATTCTGAAAGGAATATTCAACAAAAATGAGAGAATTATACTACATAGATCATTTATTTATTTTTTCAATCAGAACAGAATTTTGAAAATTCTATCCGTTACACATCACTTCCACCAAATGGATCCTCTAGCAGGAAATGGTGCCATCAGAATGGAGTCCACACAAGCTCAACTAAAAAACATCACAATAATCCCCAGTAAGACCCTACCACTCGCATCCATCAGTTAACATCTTGTGAAGCAAATTTTGTAATAAACAAACAAAATTTAAAAACATTGCTTCTGGCTAAAAATATGAAATTGTCTTCCAAGAGTGGTCTGGTCTGAATCAGAGGAGAAAAAATGCACAGATCAAGCACCGTTTACATGTGAAAACATTTCTAAACAAATATTTTGATGTTTTTAGCAGATGTTTGGACTTTCATTCCGATGGCACCCATTCACTGCAGAGAATCCATCGGTAAACAAGTTATCTAATGCTAAATTTCTCCAAATCTATTCAGAAACAAGAAACAGTAATCTACATTGTGGATGACCTGAGGGTAAGTCATTTTTCATCAAATTTTCATTTTTGGGTGAACTACTACATTTAAAGTAAAATATTAAAATGACACCTCTAAAAAGTTTATAAACCATTTTCTGATCGGCTCAATGAAAGGGACAGTTTGAGCAAGTTAAAACAATGGCCCTTTCCTCCATGACGACTGAAATGTGAACTTGCAGTCATATGGCCTTTACTCTTCTGCTTTAATCCACAAAACCATAGGGACTCATTTGTCATTTTATGATTCAGCAAGTGCTCATAAAAGCCACCTTTACTGCTCTGATTCACCCTTGATGCTTCTTTTTGTGAAGAGTGTGCAAAGTGGACCATGACCCAACAGCCCATGCGGCCAAGTGTGGACTTAAAGCAGGACCGCAAGGGCTAAGGGCACCATTTGGAAATCAGAAACGGACACAAACTTTTCCATTCCATGGATCTTGCCGTTCATACAAGAGGTTTGAAATGGAAATTAATTTACACAGAAGTTTAGCTCAAATCATCAGGATTCAGTTTACTTCAGCTTACTAAATAGAATGTGTTGTTTGAATAACTATATCTGCATTTTTCTTCAAAGAAAAAAATGGGTGAAAAGTTTGCTACAGTATTTAAATTGGTTTATAAAAGCCAATGTTCCTATAATTCAATAGTTTTGTAGTTCTGTCAAGTTCAATATGCAAGTTCAATATGCCTAGTGTCTAATATTCTTTTTATCTACACTACACTATTAAAAAATACATTTCCAAAAGGACGTTTTTGCAGCAATGACACAAAAACCATCTTGAGTTCCCCCCAAAAACCTTTCAGTAAACAATTAGTAATTGTGTAATTGTCCTTTGTGTAAAGAACATTTAAAAAAAACTGAAGAACCTTTTCCACTATAAAGAAACTGTTATGTGTTGGAAAGGTTCCATGCACTCTTAAGAATTAAGATTCTTCTATGGTTCTTCTATACAGTATGCTCTGTTTAGCAAATAAATCACACCAAAACATGTTGTACTACTACACAAAAACTCCCAAATGCATTAGCTAATTAAATGTTCATTTTAGCATAAGTGGATGTTTAAAAATGAACCCCATTCCAACCACATATGCTGCAAGTATCATAGTTTGCAGAAATAATGAATGATACACTGTAGAAGCAAATTACACAGGAGAATGTCAGTGCATCTCTATGAACTAAAGCCTAACAAAATGTGGGTCAGGCCAAATAGCAATGATCCCGAACGCACAGATATTTCAATAAAGAAAGGAAGGGAGTATGGCATTAATATACCAGCTTCACAAGAAAGTCAACTCACTTTTTTTGTTTAACATAAAGCAGGATATATAATTCCAGAAGGTCATCAACTCAATTTTCAGTTTTTGACAAAGGCCACATTATTGGAGGTTTCTCACATTGCAAATCACACAATAGCTTACACAAATCTAAAACCTAATTTTTTCCCCCCCCCGCCCCTACCCCCCCCCCAAATCATTTCCTGCCCCCCTACTGGGTTGCATTCCTGTTTTTTTTAAGATTCAAAGGAGCAGAGACTTGCAAAACTATTTGTCTTTGGATGAAGGCGTAAATCCTAACTGCACTCATCAGCAGCATCTCAAGCACTTTAAAGGGGTCATAGGATGCCCATTTTCCACAAGTTGATATGATTCTTTAGGGTCTTAATGAAAAGTCTGTAACATAGTTTGGTTAAAATTTCTGAATGGTAGTGTAAAAAACACCTTTTTTACCCTGTCAAAAACAGCTCAAATTATTTCCAGCCTTTTTTTTTTTTTTTTTTTTTTGTACATTTTCCTTAAAATTAATGATCTCTGCTGACCCCACCCCTCTCTTCCAGCTGCTCTCAGAGAGACTGTTTACTTTAGCCGCATTCATCGTGAAACTTGCTAATTATTATTAGGAAATTGCACATTATTAGGAAAGGCGATTTGATTAATTACAAAACATTATACTCACTTCTTCTGTAGATATGCTGGATCATGAATGATTCACGCGAACTTAAAACGATTAAGTTAGATTGGGGCACATTCCCTCAGAAACCAGGGAATCCACTGCGAGTTCAGCGGCTCCGATGTTCGGGAGTAAAATGAGGACTGCGTTCAATTATTGCAAGTCCCCACGAAACCATAACCCCGTCAATCACTTAGGAGTCATTCTTGTCTACATCTGCTCCAGTGGTGAAACAATGTCGGAGGACTGATGCACGCTCACTCAGAAGAGGAAGTCTAATTTAAGACAACCATCCATTCTGTGGCTTAAAACTACTACTGCCACCAATCAAACTATCGGGGGAGGGGGCCCTGGTGTGTGACGTCCACAGACAGGCCGCATCTGAGAATCGTCTCGATTTGGAGAGAAAGGGGAAATACTTTTACCCAATACAAAAAAAAAAAAAACACTGTGGATTTTTTATCATTATAGGGTGGTTGTGTACACACACTGCCAACACACATTTCAGTTCAAACAACTTGTAAAAGTGCATGTAGCATCCTATGACCCCTTTAAATATTCTTTAGATTTTTGACATAGTTCCAAAATCATGTGCCTGTGTGAATCCAGATGAGGCTCCGTGGGTGGGTGTGCCATAGCATGCTGCAGATGATCAAACGACAGAAGGAGATGTATAGAACTCTGTCCAGGATCCTTACACAACTAACATGCCTTGGCTGGTCGTGTTTTTCAAAGACGGAAGGAAGGCTTCAAGGCATGTTCCATTGCAATATTTGCCTAAGGTCATATTTATAAGATGTACCCTTTACTGCTGATGAAATTCCACAATCCTGCATGTGTGGTTCAGCAGTTGGTAAAAAAAAATTCCATTCCATTTCTGCCAAGAAGTAAGCAGTAGTTAAATATTTGCTGTCTTCTTAAGCCTTGGAATGCCTTTGGGTTTAGACACATTGTATTTTTGATTAAAACTCCCCATTTTCATATTAAGTATTTTAAGAAGATAAATCTCTTTTAATTGATTTAACACTTTAAATCAGCTAAGCTCTGACCTTCCCAGAAGCACAATAAAAGGGAAGTTCTTTTTCATTTTTCGTTCAAGAGTAAACAGACATTTAAAATAACAGAGCAGCAACAGCATGAAGTTTTCCAGAAGGTTTGCACTGGCAAGTCATTTTGAACCACTGAGATGAACAGCAAATTTTCATTTTGGCAAGATTTTGTTCAAAATATCACAGCTGTTCATTCTTCAGTTTGTTTGAAGTATATCAAGGCCTTACCTTTGAAGACTTTTATTTTATAAGTTCATTATAGAATTTTCTTAAAGGCTGGCTGATGGCCCTATTTTATGTAACAATCTTCTTTGTTGTCAGAATTCAAAAGATTCTATTCAAAATATCAGTTGATCAATGGTACGGCAACAACGCACACATGCTGTCAAACATAACACTGCCTGTGTTTCCATTTCACTTTGGTCTTTACAACATTCCAGAGAATACTGGATTGTATTCTTCTAAATATTTACACTTCACTCTGAAAAGAGGAGGTTAACGTTCCTGTTGAATGCATCATATCACATCTATAATTCAGAATGCTATCACAGCAGAAAGCCTGAATAAAGAGTTTTCTATAAATATGCATTCACGTCTTGATGGGGTTTTCAACTAGGAAGGAAAAGTTGTGGTGGGGCTCTTGTTTTCCCATTCTATCCTCTGCTGTGGCTGATCAGCGATTCTCTAAGAAGCTGTTTTGAAGATGCTTACTCAGGCCCTTTTGTTGTCCTGTGCTCATTGAAGTAATCATCAGCACTCATTGCAGGAATTTGGTGATTGACATGTTTGCAAAAGTGCTTTGTGACAGTTTCAGTGGCATTTCATATGTGAAATATTTTGGAGTTGGCGTTCACTGTAACAAAATCCTTTGTTTTTTAATTAAATGTATTTTTAATTTCACTTTGTAAAACTGATTTAATAAAAATAAGGATTGTTTAGCCATTATGTTGATGATTGCAACATAGCTGTACTCTATGAAATCATTCCACAAAATGAAAGAGGCTTAACTTGCTTTCCTTCTGTAACAATACACCGTCCCAAACCTTTCAATAAACAATAAATACTACATTTATATTAATAAACACTACATTATATAGCGTTCTCCAAGATGCATGTCCAAAAAAATCATGGAATGACACAGTATCTGTACTGTCTTATACTAGAAAAATATCTTTACCTGCAGTACAGAATTGTTCAAAAACGTCACGGAGGTGTTGAGAACAGTCTTCGTCGCTGGCAAACACTAGAACTCGTTTCAACTGATTGTAGATAAACCTCCACTTCATCCTGCTATCGTTACAGGTTTGTCAAGTGAGAAACCACCACAAATGATTCGGAGTGAGCTCTCCGAATAACTCGGACTGAATTTCGACCTGATTCTATTCTGCTAACCTGTTTAACTAATTAATGAAAAGGAAGCGATTCGAAACAATAATTTATTCAATCAATCAATCAATCGGGCATCGCATCACTAATTCTGATTATTAAGTAAACAGACTACAAACACGTGACATGAGTGCTAAAATATCGTCAGAGAAATTTACATAATACTTGGAAGCACATTGACATCACAGGACTGATTCTCTTGACATCTGCATTTACATCTGCAAGACGTATTTTTTTAGAGTGATTTCTCATCTGCAATACCGATGTTTCCTATCAGATGTCAAATAGACATTTATCAGGTCTAATATGTTTATGATTTAGAATGTATGTAAAACCGACATCTTAAAGACGTCGGTCAGATGTCTGTTGACAGCAAATGCTTTCCAGAACAAGTGATCTTTAACAGACATCTTGTAGACGTATGTGTGCTATCTGGGAATCTTCAGAACACTGGCTAATCATAACCTACATCCTTCGGTTTCTATTTAATATGAATTTGCAATTAAATTAATTCCTGTTAGATAAAATAAAGTCCCGTCCTACTTTTGTTTTATTGAATATCCTGTTTCACATGTGATACATCTGATAGTAAATTAAGGTGTGAATGCCATTTCATGTTGACTTTACAGGGGTACTGTAGTTCACCAAAAAAATGAAATTCTGTCACTATATTACTCACCCTCCTGTTGTCAAAAAACCTGTATGATTTCTTTCCTCGCCTTCTGTTGAACACAAAAACCAAAACATTTGCCAGTTGCCATTGACTTTCATAATATGAAAAAAATAAAAAATACTACTGAAGTCAGTGGCTAATGTTTGGTTACGTGCATTGTTCAAAATATCTTTCTTTTGTGATCAACAGAGAAAATATATTCTTACAAGTATGGAAGAACATGAGGGCGAATACATGATAAAAAATATTTAATTTGGGGTAAGCTATTCCTTTAAGTATTTTTGGTAATTATACAGTGGGTACGGAAAGTTTTCAGACCCCCTTAAATTTTTCACTCATGTTATATTGCAGCCATTTGCTTAAAATCATTTAAGTTAATTTTTTTCTCCTCATTAATGTACACACAGCACACAATATTGACAGAAAAACACAGAATTGTTTACATTTTTTTGCAGCTTTATTAAAAAAGAAAACTGAAATATCACATGGTCCTAATTATTCAGACCCTTTGCTGTGACACTCATATATTTAACTCAGGTGCTGTCCATTACTTCTGATCATCCTTGAGATGGTTCTAAACCTTCATTTGAGTCCCGCTGTGTTTGATTATACTGATTGGACTTATTTGGAAAGCCACACACCTGTCTATATAAACCCTTACAGCTCACAGTGCATGTCAGAGCAAATGAAATCATGAGGTCAAAGGAACTGCCTGAAAAGCTCAGAGACAGAATTGTTGGCAAGGCACAGATCTGGCCAGGTTACAAAAAAATTTCTGCTGCACTTAAGGTTTCTAAGAGCACAGTGGCCTCCATAATCATTAAATGGAAGACGTTTGGGACGACAAGAACCCTTACTAGAGCTGGCCGTCCGACCAAACTGAGCTATAGGGGGAGAAGAGCATTGGTGAGAGAGGAAAAGAAGAACCCAAAAATCACTGTGGCTGACCTCCAGAGATGCAGTCGGGAGATGGGAAAAAGTTGTAGAAAGTCAACCATCACTACAGCCCTCCACCAGTCAAGGCTTTATGGCAGAGTGGCCCAACGGAAACCTCTCCTCAGTGCAAGACACAATAAAGCCCGCATGGAGTTTGCTAAAAAAACCCTGAATACTTCCAAGATGTGAGAAAATAAGATTCTCTGGTCTTTCACCAAGTTAACTTTTTGGCCTTAATCTAAGCGTTATGTGTGGAGAGAAACACCAGGCCCTGCTCATCACCTGTCCAATACAGTCCCAACAGTGAAGCATGGTGGTGGCAGCATCATGCTGTGGGGGTGTTTTTCAGCTGCAGGGAGAGGATCTGCAAGGAGGAATGGCAGAGGATCCCCAAATCCAGGTGTGAAAAACTTGTTGCATCTTTCCCAAAAAGACTCATGGCTGTATTAGATCAAAAGGGTGCTTGTACTAAATACTGAGCAAAGGGTCTGAATACTTAGGACCATGTCATATTTCAGTTTTTCTTTTTTAATAAATCTGCAAAAATGTCAACAATTCTGTGTTTTTCTGTCAATATGGGGTGCTGTGTGTACATTAATGAGGAAAAAAAATTACTTAAATGATTTTAGCAAATGGCTGCAATATAACAAAGAGTGAAAAATTTAAGGGGGTCTGAATACTTTCCGTACCCACTGTATAGTTTCTACAGCCAAACTCCAAGCCAAGTCTCAGTGAAACTGTAGATAAAATCAATCATTTTAGATGACTGAATCAAGCTCTGTGGAATGAGCATCTCAGAAATGTCACTTCAAGAAAGATAATGAAGAACTATTAATTTCAATTTTTTTATTGGTCCTTTATCTATTTCTGTTGGTATTCTTGAAGCATAATGGAATGCCTGTACTGAAGGGAAAAGCACGCTGATGGATCTGGTAAAGGATTTAGTTTGGAGATGAAACTGATTAAATTCGTGATGGTGAATCGTCTCTTTTATCTTAAGAATGATGTAAGAGTACCTGGTCTGTTTATCACAAGTGCAAATACAAGCATAGAGTGACAGATCATTGCCCTAGACATTTATGAGTTGTCGTGTTTAAAATGTTTTCCTTAAATTCAACAGCTGCATCCCAATCTTCCAGCAGTTGCTGTTTGGGAGCTGTTGTCATGGTGATGCTCACTTGGTTCCTCCTCACCTGGGAGAACCAAGTATGAAATCAGATACTTAAGATTCTGGGTGGAAACACTAGAAGGGTAATGCTTTGCTACCATTCTTCAGAAAGTTCACAGTGTTTTTTATAAGCTTGAGCCTTTACTAATTTGTTTTACATCCTTTATCCTAAATGTATTATGTTGTCTGGGATGCATCAGGATGTATTAGCAAGTCCAATGTGGCCACATGCATTCACAAGAGCACAGCACAAATCAGATCAGATCATCCATTCATGTAGCATTTGTTGTGTAAAAATGAACACTTCCTGATGTGTGCAGGACAGCAGCGAAGAACCGCCTACAGACCTGTCAATCATCCACTGTACTAAAACAAGATTTTTCTGGTAAAATTCAACATGCAATAAAGCAGACTTTACATCTGAAGTAAATTTAAAGGGGTCATATGATTACATTTTTCCTTTCTCTTTGGAGTGTTACAAGCTCTTGGTGCATAAAGAAGATCTGTAAAGTTGCAAAGACTAAAGTCTCAAACACAAAAAGATATTCTTTATAAAAGTTAAAACTCATCCACGCCCTCCTAAAACACCTAGTTTAAACACGCCCCCACATATCTACATCACAATGTGGGAATATTTGCATAACACCACCCAAATGTATACACAAAGAAAGAAGGCGTAACTTTAATTCTCACTGTAGATTGTTTGTTGCCGCCGCCATGTCGGAGGCGCTGTTGTTTCATTGTGAAAGCGAAACTACTTTGTTTGGTCTTCCAAAAGAGGACGATATTCGCTTCGTCATGCCTGGAGCTGATCTGTGCTGTTCGCTGAGGAAATACTACAACTTTGCGGTGTGGATCGCCGGATCGGCTTTTACCGTTGACGAAGCGGAGTCCAGCCCGGGGTCTCACATGTGGTTGCCGCAAGCCCACCAGACACTCCTTCGTCGAATCCGCCAGCCGCACCATTCTCAAGCCCGCCGCCTCTGCTCACACTAGCCCTCCGGCCGTTCCGCCTTCCTCAAACCTGTAGCCCCCTGCCTCTGCTCACTCTAGGCCGCCGCCGCCGCCCGCGCACTCTAGGCCACCGTGTGTGACGCTGTGTTTTTTTGTGAAAGCGAAACTACTTTGTTTGGCATTCTAAAAGAGGACACGACTAGAAATAAGTTGTTAAGTTGTATTTACAACACTTTTCCAGAACTGTTCAACCCAAATATTCGGATGTGTGCAGTACATTTTATGGAGGATCGTTTCCTGATCCTGTGAGAGTAGACTACAAAGCCGGCTGTTCTGAAGAACTCAGAGACGTAGTACGGTTTTTTTTTATGATGAAAGAGTTATTATGTTTTCATTTTTTTATGTATCAGCTAGTTTTTTAGGCATGTAATAGGGCTGTTTGGTTTGACATTTCTCCAATCACAAATAACAGACATAGATTTTATGTTTTATTGGCTGCGCGATGCAACGCATAGCGTAAAAAGACATATAAGTCCATTATATCCATAATTATGTCTCCACTGGATGACACGAATGCCTCGTTTATAATGGGTTTAATGTTTTTGTCTCATCGCTCCGACCGGGACACGGCATCAACAGTATGTGAGGGGTAACATTTCCGTCACACGCTTGAGGTATTTGGCCAATCACAACGCACTAGATAGCTGTCCAATCAGAGCACACCTCACTTTTCAAAACAATGAGCTTTGTAAAAATCGACACGTTTCAGAACGCCGGGGCATAGAGGAGCAACAATAATGTACATTTATGTGGAAAATAATGTTTTTTTTTTCACCTTAAACCGCATAAACACATTTCATTAACACCAAATACACAAAATAATGTTATTTTTAGCAACATCATATGACCCCTTTAACAGTAGTCAACAGCAACAAAAATGATGTTCACAACATTTAGAACGTAAACGTATCTTTGGAACAATAGAATGGATGACTCAAGAGTAAAAAATAAAAGTTGCATCTGAGTTGCATGTTAATTGGATCACTCGAGACACATTTTGATACTATGTTTAAAAAATATATATTTTCTAGTTTGTCTAGACAGTTCTTTCTTTATATCTCTTGCTTTTTGTTGGCTTATAGAATAAACAAAAAAATGACGAGTAAAAAAAAAATATATATATTTTTTTTTCTGTTCTTTGCGCCACCTTCCTTGTGCTTTCCCCAGCATGTGTTTGACATAAGCACATATATCTGTGTGGATTGCAGCGTTCCTCATAAGCAAAAAAGTTAGATCAAAGAAAGTGGGTTGCTGGGACTGACCAGAACAGGCAGACCAATGTGAAAGTTCCTTCCAGAATATTGTAAACAAACTCTCTGTCTCACAAAAAAAAACTAAATGAAGGCCGACCTAGTCGCTACTGGCAGGAATTCCTCTTCTTATTATAATTGTGTAACATTGGGGGTAGTCGTGGCCTAATGGTTAGAGAGTCGGACTCGTAACCCAAAGGTTGCGGGTTCGAGTCTTGTACTGGCAGGGATTGTAGGTGGGGGGAGTGAATGTACAGCACTCTCTCCCACCTTCAATACCACAACTGAGGTGCCCTTGAGCAAGGCACCGAACCCCCAACTGTCACCATACTTGGCCACATGTCACATCACTTTCACTTTAATAATAATTCAGATATTCATCACACACTTATC
This sequence comes from Sinocyclocheilus anophthalmus, assembly GCA_018155175.1. Lineage (NCBI taxonomy): Eukaryota > Metazoa > Chordata > Actinopteri > Cypriniformes > Cyprinidae > Sinocyclocheilus > Sinocyclocheilus anophthalmus. The sequence goes on along the minus strand of JADLZN010001896.1, from coordinate 21,242 downwards.
CTACCTTTAAGTCCTCTTAGGAAGTTCCTACTTACAAGTTTGTAAATCATGAAGTGATTTTGGTTGGAATAAAATGCACTCTGAACAGACTAGTTGTGAATTTTCAAACAATTTGTTAATTCACATAGTCTTTTCCACAGGTATGACATTTTGGTGCTATTCATGTGTGCTCACCTCATAAATGTGATCATTCCAACATGACCGGAAGGCAGCATTAGTTCTTGACTAATGAGTAAATAATTACTGCTCTCCTGTTGAATATTGAGATTGATTGTTTTTGCATATTAAATGAAAGTGAAAAGCTCTTCAGTGCCTCTCAATAGCATTATTTATGTTAAAATATCATAATATTGTTTTCCACATCAAATAGTATTGTCTGGGGCAATTAAAAAAAATATTTCAATTAAAATCTGTCAAACAAACACACCCTGTATTCATATATACAGGCACCCTGTTCATATTGCTATTTGTCATTTCATGAAAATATCTATTTTTGTCCTGCTTTATGCAATAGCCAAGGCTTTATATTTCAATATTTCCTATTAGGTTTTATTATTAGTATTTGCTAAGGGGACAGATGGACAGCAAGGATTGCAGGCAAGGCGAGGAGAGACTGAATGAGATGGAGCAAGACACAAACAGAGGGAAAGAGGGAGCATAAATAAATGCTGAAATATAGGTCAGAGGCTGGTGGCAGCTGAGCCTTTGTCATCAGGGAAGACCAAAGCAATCTTCATGTGAATGTGTGTGTGCACGCGCGTGTGTGTGTGTGTGTATGTGTGTGCAGTCATGCAGGAGGATAAACAGCATGCATTGTGTGTTGTGCAACAGCAGAAACACGATATAAGGATGAAGCCAGTAATAAAGGCATGTGGACACTGAAAAGTCCAGCTCAATCGGTATGAAGATGTCAAAGCAAAGTTTCTCTTTTAAACTTTGAGCAGAACAGGAACAAACAGACCAGGAGTGAGACTACGTGGCAGTTCGCGTCAGAGCGAGAGTGTGAGTGCTCTGTGATGATTAGTCTGATATGTTGTTCTTGAAAGTCAAAAATTCTACAAGTCAAACACATAGGGATAAAAACATCGTTGACATAAAAAGTCAACATTTTGTCATAAAATTTTATCTGACAATTAATTTTCACGTTACTTAGTCATAATTTCAAACTTTTCAAAAACTTTTCTCATCATTTAAACTTTTTGTATATATTTTCGACCTTTCTCTCATAATTTTGTATATTGGTTCGAGGATATCACCAGACACATGTACGGTGATTATTTCTCGTCTACCATGTACTTCTACCACCGTCTGCCTGTATCCTGTTTCCTAATGTTTGATAACTCGTCAACTCCTAAATAGTATGTGAGATTAGAATAAGTGTGTCCCAAAGCACAGTATGTTGAAAAAAGGAAGCCAAAAGTCTCCGGATGGTCTGCTATTTCAGGTACAGTAGATTTTTGAAGTTTGGATATGTGCACACTTTAATGCCTAATATTGCCCACAATCCATTGCTCTTTGGCGAGGGATTTGGTTCAGAAGTACAAACGTGAATAAAAAGCGTAAAAAAAAACTACAAACATGTCAGATGTGCGCGACCGACGGTTAAGTAGAGAGGTTTAGATAAATGGGTTTCAATTACTAATAATCAACATTCAACCTGGTAAAAAATATTTATTTATTGTTATCCGTGTTATATATCATCTGCAACAACAATGTGAACTTTCATAAACATCCATTTGGCCATTAACTTTTAAATGCCTCATTATGCAAAAATTACGAGCAGAGTTCTCCATATAAAGACCCACAGATGGCAGATCAACTTGCTACTTCTTTTCTCTCTGATGCAGTAGGAAGTTAAAATACATGAAATGTGAAGGATGTTAACTGTGAGAAGATGATTGACAGGCCAGTTTACAGTGACAGGGTGCGTAACTATGCAACAGAGTGGTCTGTTAAAGATGCAATTGCATGACGTGATAGTATGTCCCAAACTTGCCTACTCGTCTACTACACACTCAAAAGTGTGTACATTTTCTTCACCAAAAGAGTACATACTCTAAGGGTGTAGTATAAGTAGGCACATTGTAACGCAGCCATGTGTCTTTTTCTCTAACCCTTGATTACCCACCTCACGTATAACATCAACCTTAAAGTTACCCTTCCCTTAAGTAACACTCACTAACTGAACATACAAAATATAATATTCAAAACTTACTAGGTAATACTCTAAGTACAACATAACATGTAACACTGTGAATTACTAAAAGAAAGTGTCCTTAACTAGTTAAATAGTCCTGATAACGGAGGTTGGGACCGCTAACTCTTCCTGAACGAGTCACTATAGGCTGGGCCATTGCAGCAGCAACATCAGTGGCAGGTGCTTCAATCTGAGATGGCAACACTGCAGATGACAGGGGATTGTAGGAGATGAAGCTGGTGAAATAAAAACACAAAAAAAAAAGTGAAAGGTCCCATCACCTACTAAATCAATCCGATACCAACCTTCAGTTTTGGGCACCAGCGCTTGACAATGGATGACGTGGGAGCGACTCACGTCGATTTTTTCTTGTATGACGCTGTCTGCTCTGAGAGGTTACCACAAAGCTATTATTTCGAGAAGCAAGGCCCTGTATGACCACCAGTTTATCAAAACCCCGTGCTCTCTGCATCCTTCCTGTCTGACCCTGTTGTAAGGGTGGAAGGGTTTGGGCATTGCGGTCCTAGTACAAGGCACGCACAAGAATCTTAGATGCCTCATCTAAAGGGATTTGCCAAAATCCGCATTTTGCATCAAGGATGCTGAAAAACTTGGCACCTGGCATGTCAACTATGACCTGTTCAATAGTTTTTAAGGGATGGTGTGGTCTTAGGAGCGCCTTGTTGAGATGCACTGGATCTATGCATATCCTTACAGAGCAATCTTTCTTTTTGGCAGCGACCATAGCAGACACCCATTCCGTGGCATCAGTTTTAGGGGTAATGCCCAGTTTAGTCATTCTCTTGAGCTCTGCCAAGACTGTCTCCTTCGTCGCAATGGGCACTTTCTTGGGTGAACATACAGTGGGAGCTACTGACTCATCTAATCGCATGTGATAAACAACAGGCAGTTTGCCAAGCACTCTGGTGTCAAACAGATCACTGAATTCCTGTACCTGGTTCTTGGTTTTACACTGTATGGACATGCGGTTCTAACTTTATCAGACCCATTGCTATGCTGTCTTGCAATCCAAGCAGTGGTCTCACATTATGATCTTCAACATGGAATTTGAATTGGCCTTGTTCACAGTCTAATATTGTGGTGCCCTCAGTGTTGATAGTTTCCCCACCATATGCAATGAGATTCACTTTTTCAGCAGTTTATGTGAGCGCACAGTGAGGTGTAGCTGTTGGGCAAGTATAATGTTGAATTTGACACCTGTATCCACGATCAGTTTTAATTGGCCAGACCAATGTTCCAGATGTAGTGTTGTGAATATTTCACCTTTCTGGAAAACATCACCCACTGTCTCACAATAGAAAGTGTCATCAGGAGCAACCAGAGTTGCATTTTATTCAATCACTCGGTTAGACTTAGTTTCTGAATTGTGCTGCAGTTCGCTTAGGATGATAATCACGACTTTGAGACTGTGGTGATGTTTTGTGTGATCTGAACCACAGTTGTTGCATTGTATATTGAAAGCAAAGCACTTGAGTTTATCAGGGACGTGTTATCTGTTGCAGTTGATGCAGCAATCTTTCATGGCACATATTTCAGCTTCATGTTTCAGTTCTTCTGTGATCTTTATATATTAATGATATATTAACTGCGGATTCCAGCATGAGCTTTTTCTCACGGAGCAGTTGTTTCCACACTGACACTTTAACACTTAAATGCATGAACGTTTCACCAATCATTATTACATATTCGGGTCTTTAGCGACCCGGACCTATATATCCAGCACGGATGGATCTCTAACTGCTGCAATAGCAAAAAACTCTCTTGATATTTTAAGAACAATTACAGAAGAATAAAATAAATCATATTTCGCTACCTTTTTGAAACTTAAAAGGGTTCAATTTGAGCAGATGATTTTACCATCGCTGTCATCGTCAGAGCGCACTTCCATGGTACATTCAGCATCTGCCTCATATTCACGATCTCAGCCATATTCTTAAAACTATCATTTTCAATTACTTCATATTCAATATTTTGATCACTGGCAGCTTATTCACCACATCCAGCATCAAATGACAGTGACATTTATATTTCATTGCGTATAGTAATTGCTCTGCAGTAAAGCCATTCAAACCTCTTCAATTTTTGCTGATGATATTCTTTTGTTTTATGCCTGCGGTAATTATGAGTGAAACGTCACGTCATCATTGTGGTCATATCAAACAGTGCCACCTTGAGGAAAAAAGATGCATTGCACATATTGAGTCATCAGATATGTAAATATAGTTGTGCAGGAAAAAATACTTACACATTTACATACCTCTGATCTCTAGCCACCCTATACACTTTTTACAAAAAAATTAATCAGAAAACAGGCATTCTTTTATATTTTACTAATTTTTTCTTGTTATATTGTTTATAATTAATAGATTGAGGAATACTAAGAAAGTTGATGTCTAACTTAAAAAAATGAAGGAGGGAGAGGGTAGAGAATGATGTCCCGGGTCGTTAAAGACCCGAGGTATGCATTTAAGGGTTAAGGGTAAAAAGTCACGTATCAGTTTGTCATTTAAAAGACCAAAGTCGCATTTTATTTTTGTGAGTATTTTGAGTGTGAAAATATACAACTGAATGGACTCACCAGGCTTTTGATTAGCTGTGTTAAAGACGTGTCTGTCCATTATTATATTCTTTGTGGGCAAGCAGAGTTCAGCAAACTTTTGCAGTAAGATGTTGGGATCTTCTCTGTCCTTCCCTCAGCATATGTGAAAGCCTCGGATTTCTTCACGGCGTCAGGGCCTGCAAAGTATAGGCCTGCACCTTCTTTGATTTGTCTGATAGACCAGCGTTGCAATATATGCGCCATTCTTTAAATTTGCTCCAATTGTCAGCTATATGCTCAAACGAAAATTAGTGAATCAGTACAGCGGAGACCTTGTGCCATGCACTTCTGACACCATGTAGATTGTCTCAAGAATTGATACAATGCAGAATAAGATTACCAACTAAACATCTTGTTTATTTCTCCTTTACTTCTATCACCGTCTGTCTGTGTGCTTTTCCCTAACCCAGATGACCTGCCTCCTCACGTGTAACACCAACCTTAAAGGGCTATGGCAACATTTAACAACTCTACAATTATGAATGAATATCTCATAATTCTGATTATCCAAAGCATGACTTTTTTGCTAATGTGGAAGAAAAGGCTTCCATAGGCTTCTCGAGTCAACAGCTCACTAATATAATGATTCAGTGCAGGTAACAACTCAGAATTTCTTATGGCCAACACAAAGCAAGCAAAGATAAGGAGTTATTAGAGCTTGAGTGTGTGGATGATTTGATGGCATGAAAAGTTAATATGCCAAACTTAAGTATTGTTGCTATAACCTCAAACCTATATAAATTATAAGTACTGGGCAACTAAATAGTGCATATCGAATTCAGAGTCATTATTCTAGGAGAAATCTTAAGGTATTATAGGCTTATTTAACAACTAGATTATAGAGCTCGACTCGCTAGCTAATCATGGTAAACATGAAAATTGGATGTTATTCAAATGTACATGCAACCAGAGACTCTCAAATACTCAAGACTAACACAATTTGCTATCAAGTTTGGGGGTGGATCATCAGTGGTTTGCACAAAAACATCAATTAACTTCCTGTCTGTTTGTTTGCACACACCAGAATGTTAATGAAATGATAATGAAAATTATTCCAAAATCTGCTTTACAACCAAGGTGTGATTTGCTAGACATTGGGTTAAAAAACTAATCAGGACGGGTAAGGTATAGAATCCTGTGTAAGTATGCAAGGCAGCGTGCATGCAAATACAGATATAAACACACACGCACATACATATCAATTTCGCAACCTTCCTCTAACCCCCAAGCATAGTAAACTGAATATAATTAGTCTTTAATGCAAAGTGGAATTCTTGATTTCTTATTTTTCACCCAAAATCTGCTTTCTATTGGGTTTATCGCAGACAAACAGAGCGGGTGGTAATTATGGGGGGTGGGGAGCGACAGGGTTCCCTCGGGTGTGTGTATCTTCGTGTCTAGGTGTGTGTGTGTGTCCCAACCTCCAGTCTCATCACATGTGATCTTGGAAAGTTATTTACTTTCTGTAATTGCGTTTCTTAATCAGCCCATTCACTTTTTCCAAGTGTGTAGAATGAGAATTCAACTGATCTTTGGTGATACACAGAGACAGAGATGGGCAAATAAACGCTGACACCCCTGAATACACTGATGCTCTAATGTTTATAAGAGGTTCATCATAGTCTGTAATTAGTAAACTCATTTTAAAATGGAGGATAGGATGGTAACAAAATGACACTGCCTTGTCTTTACTTGCTGAAAACATGTTTAAATACTATTATGAGGACAAACTAACAACAGAATTAAAAGTCTGTTTGAATGTTTCAAGCACCAATTACCACTGTGCCCTCGAGCAACACATTTACAATGCAAAAATAAAATAAATTTCTTAACATCAACAATTATAATAAATGTTATTATTTTACTAAATGGAACAACAAAAGATAAGCTCATTAAATAAAACAAGATAAATATTAAAAACAGTAACAAGCAAACATGAATTTATAATATATATTTTTAAGAATCTTTTGATAATATTGGTGGAAAACAAGAAAAATACTGCCTGACTTTATTTATTAACTTGCTTACTTATTGCAGTATAGTTGCTCCAGGTATTTTGTCCCTGTAATAAGCGTATGCAATGGATAAATTATCTAACACATGTATCACAACGATGCCTGATAATACTGATACACACTGTTTTTCTGTGATCTCAATTGTGTGCATGCATACATAAGCAGTCGAGCACAAACAGGTGTGTGACAGAGTTCACAGAAGCAGAAAGAAAGAAAGAGTGACTGTAAATGGAACAGCACCTTGCTGTGATTTGAGCTCAAGCACCCACATAGAGCGCAAATATCTCGCCTGCAGAGTCCTCCGAGCTGCCTGAACATCACCTAACACTATGCTCTTAAACTACATGCAGCACTGCATAAAAAAGACATATGCTTACATGAACAATGCTGCTTTGAAAACAAGCAGGTCTTGTGTTTCCTAAAATATTTATTTCCCCTGTGCACATCATAATCATAATCAGAAATGCATGAATTAAATTTACAATCAGGTGAGTTCACAGCACATACAATCACCAGGTTTTTGTTAAAGGAACAGTTCACCCCCAAATTACAATGTGTGCTGAGCTTTTACTCATCACCGGGCCATCCAAGGTTGTTTATTCATCTGAACAGATTGGAGTAATGTACATATATCCTTACTCCCAAAGGATACTCTGCAGGCATCGGTTGCCGTCCCAGAATATAGGTCCAACATAATGATAAAAAAAACATCAGAAAAACCTAATCACCAAATATCCCACCACGTACTCCAGTCAAAACTAATTACATCTTTCTGATAAGAGAAAAGCTGCATGTTTTTAATAAACAATACCATCATCAACACATTTTTATTCTGAACCACTGCTAAAATACAACTCCTCTATCCTTAATATTGCTTTCTTCATTTTGAGGTGATTTATCCATTTAAATGGAGAGCAAATGGTGCATTTTGTTTGCCACAGTAGATATCTATTTCAGAGTCCTTGAAAGTAATTTGAATAAAAATGAAGATCAGTAAGAGATCTTTATTTATTTTTGCCTACATTGCTCTGCTTGTCTAGTTGCATTGCAATGTGCAAATGATCAGATTCAGGAAAGAGCTGTTTTTTTAGCACTGTCTTTCTTGAAAGTTGTTACTAACCTTCACATTGCAAGAGCTGTAATCATGCCATGCTGTACGTTTCCCTTGGGTCACACCAAGCTGCGATTTGACCTGCAAACCATAAGTGAAAGTGTGTCTGTGTAGTCATCAGTCATACAGTGATGGGAAGAACATGATGAAAGTACCGTTAAGGCTTGACAACAAGAGAGGAGCACATTAATATGAAAGGCATTTTTAAAAATGTATTTGTTGTGGTCACTGGAGTTGTGTGTGACCAGGAGCTGTTAAAAAGCATATTTACGTGATGCATTTCACACATGCGTTCACATGAGCGCACACTAACTCACAGACGGAGTGAGAAAATCACATGCAGAATGGTTCATAAAAAGGTTCATAAAAAGCACTCATACATGCCAATTAGACTGAAAGCTTTTTCATTAGCCAAGCTCTATGTCTAAATGTGTAGACGCAGTTGATGAACAGATAAAATACTATATCGTCCCTACCTTCTGTCTCCTTCGCCGCTCTAATGTATCGCTTCTGACTGTGTATGATCTTCGATGTATGTGTTGACCGACTCAGACTTGTCGAAATAATATTAACCGAGTTTTTGTTTGTTTGTTATTTTCACATCTGGGATAATAAGGAAACCCTCTGGCCTGAAATTCATTCATCATATAATTTTAATCACTGTTAATTAGTTAAACTAACATAAATAGTTACTTTAAATAGAAATAATACATTACTAAAATCAATATATAAAAGTTGAACTTTTATTTAATATATTCTTATTTGTTACTTTGGGTTTTGGTTGTAACCCTTCGAAGTTAGGCACTCAAATAAACATGATTAAATAAAACGAAATAATAAAATGCCTTCAAAATGAAACATTTTAAAAACATACATCTAAAAACTAATTAAAATAATGTAAAGCTATAATATATCTCTCAATGAACTTAGAAACATTCTGGATAGTAAGACCTCAATGGTGGGTAATGGAGTTAATGCCCGTCCTTCCTCTGTGATCAGATTAGTGGGGAGTGGGCAATGAATCTCTATCTACTAGTCTACTTGGACAACACTGTGGTCTACAAGTACCTTCACATGGGTTTGTTTGTGTTCTCTTTTAGGTAATTCAAAATTGTTTCAATCCCAGGCCACACCATCAAGCACATAAGACATAAGATTGGGTGGTGCAGGTGTGATCGGTGCCGGAGTGTTCGTGGCTTATAGGGATTCTATTTTTTTTTCTAATATACACAGGATAAACCCAGCCAAAAACATGTGTGTGTGTTCTTAAGAAACATAATCAATTGGACACCACATGTGTATCAGTTATTTTTAAAACGGGTCTATGAATGGTGCTACAAACAACATTATTTGTGTATGTTTGTGTATTGAAAGTGGGGGGGTTGTTGGTGTGGTGCGGGGGTGGGTGCGGCTTTAGAGTGTTTAAAAAAACAACATTTTTACGCAACAGACTGTACATTATTGTTTCCTCTACGTTCACCTCTATGCCCGTGTTTCCGACCTTTTTGCTTTATATCTTGGGAAACAGCGTAACTGATTTTTGTGTATTTTTACAACAAAGTGCCTATATCGTCTGAAAAGGCGAGGTGTGCTCATGAGAATTGTGCCTGCTATCCAGTGCAGGGTTCTATGTGGGCCTTGTCGGGTGGGGTTGATTAAACCTCACGTGTGTTGACGAAAAATTGCTTACTCCCCCGTACCAACCTGTCGAGATGCCCACTTTCGGCCGGAGTGAGACAAAAACATTAACACACCCCATATAGACTGATTGGCATTTGTTGCATCCAGTGGGGACGTACTTACGGATTATAATGACTTATACTGTCTTTTTTTGTTTGACCGGCGGTTGCTTGCATTGCGTTGCTGGTTGCATCGCGCCAGCGCCGCGCCGTGTAAACATAAATCCATGTCTGCATTTGTGATCGGAGAATCGACAAACAACAAGCGCTACTCTACACTGAACAAAACTCGCGTTTGAATCATCAGTGGCAAATCCTTTAAATTAAAACTTACTTACAGTCTGTGGGTCAGAACAGCCGGTATTGTAGTCTACTCTACCAGGATCAGAAAACAGTCTTCCATAAAATGCGCTGGCCACATCGGAATATTTCCATGAAAGATTCTGGAAGTGTTCTGGAAAATTGTAAATACAACTTAACCACTGTGGCGCCGGCCGGCGGGCTTGTGAACGGCGCGGGCGTGCAGCAACCATATGTGACGACTCCGGGCTGGACTCCGTTTTGTCCACGGTGAAAGCCGATCCGGCTATTCACAGCGCGAAGTTGATGTATTTTCCTCAGGCGTGTGACCAGCCCGGATCAGCTCCAGGCATGACGAAGCAAATATCATCCTCTTCTGGAAGGCCAAACAAAGTAGTTTCACTTTCACAACGAAGCACACAGCTTCTCCACAACATGGCAGTGGCGGCAACAATACTACAGTGAGAATAAAAGTTACGCCTTCTTTCTTTGCATGAACATTTGGGCGGCGTTATGCAAATCTTCCCACACAGTGACGTAGATATGTGGGGGAGTGTTTAAACTAGCCATTTTAGGTAGGCGTGGTTGACTCTTAACTTTTATAAAGAATATATCTTTGGATTTGAGACTTTAGTCTTTGCAACTTTACAGATCTTCTTTATGCACCAAGAGCTTGTAACACTCCAAAGAGAAAGGAAAAATTGAAATCGCATCATATGACCCCTTTAAGTGGTACATTCTACTTGAAGACTAAACATTTAAATAACTTTAGATGCATTGAATTTAAACTTTAAACTACAGTGTAGAATAAACGTAAGGCTGTTTACATGTAACACATTTTTACAAAAATAAATGTACTGTATAAATAAAAATGTTAATTTCCTTTATGTGTACTATGGTGTTGACTTTTCCCAATACACTTACCTATTGTTGAAATGCAGCACGTATCTAAAATGCTCAATGTGGTGCACAGACAAAACTGTCATTCTGTCAGCAAAAAAGTTAAAAAAATGCATATAACAAATATGAAATTAAATTGCATATAGCAAAAAAAAAAAGTGCATATAACACAAAAAGAAACGAAATGGAATTTGCATATAACTAATATTTTTTAATATACCTAATGTGTTTAAATATGCAGTGTTAGAGTTCACCGGGCTGTCTTTGATATCCCACAATCCTGTGCATTCCATTCTGTGATGGTTGAGCAAAAAAATAAATGTGTTGTCTGAAAGTTGCATTTGGTGGTCAGTTTGTGTGTAAATATATGTTTCTGACCAACTTTTTGTACATTTGATGCTATTTCTAGCGAGAAATCAGTATTACAGTAATTAAATATTCCTCGCTTAGGTTCCATCACCAAAGCTTCTTCCGATTTGTTATTCTTGTAGATCATGTAAACCCTCTTACCAGCCTCATAAGCATGTCTGAAATCATTTTATTGAGGTGCATCTTGCTCAAACACTGCCTGCGAAGTCATTGCTGGATAAGCATGAGACAAACCGTCCAAGCTACCTTAGGTGGATTTTTTTTCAAATTGTCTTATCCTAACACACAGCTTCCTATCACTCACAATAATAACATCAAAAATTCCCCTAATTTTCAATGCCTTCACAAAACAAGCGTTCTGCCCAACTCGAGGGTTTAGAGCATTGGAGACTCGTGCTCGGAGGAGCTCTCACTCCTACTTGCTCCCATTGGCTCTGCTTCTTCTACAGCTAGCAAGCTCTTGGGCTCTTTCGCCTGGGTGGGTGTGCAAAGGTGGACAAAGCCCACAATTCCATTACTGAGTGACAAGTTACAGATACTGCTGGTCAAATTATAATGTCCTTACAATGAAAGTTGTAAATAACAGATTTTAACTCTAAGGTTATAGTATCATCAACAAAGTATCTTGCGCTCTTTAAAGATCTCTTGTACCGTACCAAAATGAGTTAAATTTCCGTACGTTTTTTTATGTTCAATGCAGTTTCTTTTATTGTTGTTTACTGATACTACTTGGCAATACCTTCTACTTCGGAAGCAACCTTACAATCATTCACACTATCCATTGCCTTCTTGATTTGTGAGGGGACACTAGGTGGGAGGGTCTTTGTCATGCGTGTCATGTGACGAGCCACAATAGCACCTTGTAAAGCTGAATATATAGCTGTTCTTGTGTTCTATTCTAATTTTTTTTTTCCTTTTTATTCGAATATTTAGCGTCCAAACGTTTAACATTCATGAGAATATCTCGTTTCCAAACAGGTGTAATAAATGGTCAACCAGATCTGTCATTTTGATCTATAACGGGTGATTGGCAAAGTAGATTTAATATGTAATCTCCATTAACTTACACATCTTTCACTTAAAAACCCTACTTTTTACTTACATCAGGCCTCACGCAGATATTCGTGCCATGCAATCATACTGGATTAAAATGTGGCCATGTTCGACTGCTAAAATATTTTAATAACGGACTGCTTTGTAGTTCCTATTTACTGGTGAATTTAATAACATATTTAAGTTTGACTAATAAGCACTATTCTATAATACATTTTTCATGTTTACAGACCGTTCAATCACATTTACAACTTATCACAGAACATTTTCATTTCAGTCTATCCAAAGTTTCAGGCACTCTCAAAATTCCTGTATTTAATCACTGAAACATACTGTGTATACTACACAGGTTTATAACTGTGAAATTAATATGCTTACTACATTCGTACCACATCTGCACCGTCACGAGCTAAGTGAACAAACCTGCGCTTTCAGCGATGTCTCACCTCACGTCTCTGCTTGGCCATGCAGTCATTCCATCAGCTCAACCTAGCACCTTCTGTGATGTGCATTGAGTTATAATCACCGCCCGCCTCTCGCACTCACCACAACGCTTTCTGTCTCTCTGTCTCCCCTGGCTCAGCGTGCCCAGCACATCGTGAGCCCGGGCACAGACCGTTTGATAGTTAACAGCTTGATGCTGTTGCCCCATTGAAAGACTCGTCTCGCCTTATTCTTATTTTTTTGTCTTTTTTTATTGATATCTCGCCTTTAAATCCATCGATCTTGTCCTGGGGTCTTACAGCAAATCCTCCTATTTTCTTTTGAACTGGGACTGGGACAGCTGGACATGTCTCTTCGCGCCTGCTTTTCTACTGATGCTATCCTCACGAGTATCGTGTAGTATACCGATAAAACACGGGATGTGACAAATGGTATGATCGCCAACTATATACCGTCTCCGGTGATTCCTGACATCACCAATAAGTCGCCGGACTCATCTTGTCTTGAAAACAAAAAAATTAAAATATACCATCAAGAGGGTATGATTATGACAGGCGAGTCAAAATAAACATTCAAAACATGCTCTCTAATTGCTCTGGCAGTACTCTGATATCATGGTCTGTGCAGTGCTGCTTCAAGTCAAAAGCCTATTGTGCTTTGTTAGGAGACACGCTTGAGGTAATATTTTTTATTCACACAATTCCGTCTGCAAGCATCTCAAAATACATATTAATTTTATAGTATATACTCTAACAATAATTAACATAAACGGTTATTGTCTCGAAAATTGTTGTAAATAAATATCACATTGCAACTGGTCAATGTTCCAAAAAAAAAAAATGCTAGGAAATCCCTTCACATAGCCCTTCTAGAGTGATTACTGATTTTAACAAAGTCACATTTTAGAGAAGAAAAAAAAATCACCCACACTCGCGGAAAAAAACCAAAAAACAAAAACCCCCCTTTTTCAAAGCTGCACCACAATCGACATTTAATGACTTTCTATTCTACTTTGTCGCCATCGGACCTTGATAGAATGCAGTGGAGTAAATTAAACTATATTTCCTTGTATGTTTGTGAAGCTAAAGTCATACTTTTCCAAACAAAACTAATACTCAGCAAAGTACAGAATACTCAAAAATGTGCATAATTAATATCTAAATACCAAGTAACTGTAACTTAGTCTAACTGTCCAAAACTCTGTGGGGCGGATGGCATTGCCACCTTCTTTAAAAAGTTTCAGTAACAGTAATCTCCAGTACCCCACAATATAAAGTAAGTATCTGATTTACTTACTTTGGATTACTTTGTCAAATATGGTCCAATAAGTCGAAACAGCAATATCACTCAGGTTATTTTTATTTTTAATTATGTGACTTTAAAGTATGACATCCCAACTACTCCCCATTCAAAACACCCATTGCTTTGTCTGGAGGACCCATTGAACTTGGAATGTCTGCTAAAAATGCTAACGGATATCTAACATCGCCTTGCTTCCCTTTTCTTCCTTCCCCCTCTTCCCCTGTTTTTGCCTACAAAGTGACGGCATAGTTCCACCAGCCACCTACATCTTTTGACGTGACCGATACGTATAAAGCGTACCTCACAAACAACTCCCACGATTTGTATTTTAATTTTATTATTTTAATATTTTGTAGTTTTTCTTTTTTTTTTTTTTTTTTTTTTAATAAATTGGTTTTAATTATTATTTTGTTGTTTCTTAAATTCCAGTTTTTTCAAATCTATATTTAATCGCCTTCGTCTTTCTTCTTTACTAATTCTTTTTTTTTACATGAAGTCAATAATTTAGGAAGTACTGAAATAAAAAACGAGTACATAAAATTAATAAGAAAACCCTCCCGAACCGGGCCAATTACATGTAACTATTACTCCCAACCTGCGGTAGACACTACTTCTGTGCAGTCACTTGAGGGAAAAATTTGGAATTCGTTTTTCATTTTGGAAAGTTTTGCAAAGTAAATGATTTACATGTAAATAGATATCCATATCATGGTAGTATGTACAATGATGCATGTACCACATTATGTATGCAAAGTGCAATAATATAGCTATGGCACAAAAAAGCATAATAGGGCACGAAGGGGGGTATCAAGAAAGGACCTCGCTACTAGGGAAATGTAATGCGAAAGCTGCGACATACAATGTGGACATACACAAGTCGGTTTATGTATTCTAAGTATCTAACGAATGGCGCACTGACCCATGTCCACTCGTGTTCTGCACCAAATCTTGGAACTCTGCTCTCTTGTTTGTTTCATAGGTATGAGAGTTGTTTGGTCTACCCCAGAAATACAATAAATACTTGGGTAAAATAATTAGTGGGAACTACGTTTGCAAAACATCAGCCCAATGATTGCAGCCATATGAAATGTGTTATTTAGTTCTCAGGACGACTGGCGTATATGTTGGAGCCCTGTCCTTGTTCCACAAGCTCTTTATGATGGTTGTGAACGCCAATTTATAGGAGATCCCTCTGGACTCAATAGAGCTCATCTCAGGAGGAAGCACCTATAGACAGGTTGGTATAATGGCGTTATCACACTGAGCAATAATACATAACACCCAACTGTCTTGGACACACTCTCACAAAGCTACTCATGTTATCCCATTCAACCCGGTAAGTACATACAGTGACCAGAGGAAAACGACTCCAACAAATGTAGAGATTGTAAAGGGAGGATATACAATATTTCTGATTTTGCCGGATATACAGTTTCAATTTGCTAACGTTTCCCCCCACACATTAGCACACTCAAAAATTCAATATGAACTATCTCTATGAGCTGTCTGCTTCATACTGTATATGGAAACGAAGCATTCGTTGTAATGGAAAACACATCAGTAATCTGCGTTCTCAGGAATTTGTATATGTCTTTATTACATAAAGAAAGAACAACCACAAGACAACATAATGAGGGGAGTTGAGGGGAAAACCACCTCAAATTATAAGAGTAAATTTTTGAGTATGTACTGATAGTTGCTCGGACTGAGACATAACTCCATCAATTAGAATACATGCACACAATCATGCGTTTTTCCAAATAGAGTTTATGGGATCCCTCTTATAAAAATTGCAAGCTAACATCGGTTTTTTATCGCCGTATGAATCATTAATACTAGGATGTTTGACACATCATGACCGCTTCATTGCCCACTGTGACGTAGTAATGCTGATGAAAGCATAAGTATTGCTGATTGATGGACATGCTAGACAACAATACCTTGTCACTTAAGTGACATCTTCGTTTAATATAGATGAGCAATATCAGTATAGGTCCTTTCAAGCTCTGTTTGGACTGTCGAGTAACAGAAACCGCAGGATAACGTTTTTAGAGGTAAATGGAGTCCATGGATACAACTGTTACTTTTTGTTGCATTCCTATTGTGGCAACCGATAGCAAAAGAAAAAAAAAAAACCTGCTCTGGCCGGTCGGTTTAATATGGGTGTACGTTTTGTAGTTGATTCTGTGATCCATACGACACAAGCCCCCCGGTTCCGATCATCACTACTAACACTCTCTAATCATTTGCATGAGGATTTTTAGTTTGGGCGCGAGTTGAATTATCAGAGCCATTTAAACGCATCAAGCCACAGAGCCAGGCATAAAGAACGTCGTTTGGTTTGACTGTTTTAAGGTGAACAAACATTTGAGAAACATCAAACAGCTGAGAAAGAAATCACCTATCTGTGCTCACTATCTGTTGGGATCTATTCTAGGTGTGCATTAGGTCTTAAAATGTACCAGCACAAACTAGTAATACTTACCTCTGCCTATCAATTAACCAAAACAGAAAAGACAAATAAAAAAACAATTAGCGCCTGCATAGTTTTTGTAGCTTTTTTAAAAAAGATAATCTTTTTTTTTTCATGTTACCCAGGTGTCTCATTGTTTTGCGCATCCATTTACCACTTGTATATGAAATCACGTCTCGTGGTCTTGGTTTTGTCGCTCCTCGTGGTGTTTGACTTTGGTATTAATTCTAAAAGATATCACACGGTAGGGTTTACAGTGTGAGTGCATTCGTTCCCTGAGCTCATACAACAAAGCGCTTGCTGCGTAGTGCGTTCCTTGCGAGGTTTTACATGGCCATCTAACACAGGTAAAAATTTGTCAACTTGCGGGGCAGCATGGGAAGAGAGGAGCAGATATTGTGTGTTGATTAAACGGGACCGTGGTCGTTTACCGGCCTTAAAGAGGACATTCTCCCTTCATTATTAACCATAGCAAAACAGTAAACCAATACTTAGAATTGCTGACTGTTGTTCAATTGTAACCTCAGATATTGCTAGAACACCAGTTGAATGTGTGATTTACTACCTACTTTATTGTTCACACAGTTCTCCTCGGCAACTCAGAGATCAGTTAACTTGGCCTGAAGCGGGGTGGTGAAGGCTCAGCTGTTGTATTAGGAAACCCCCTTGCAGCAGTGTTTACTAGAGTTTTCTTCTTATTTTTAAATAATACTATAATATTAAAATTGTAATATGATATATGTACATAAAATAAAACAAAGTATTCTACATTTCTGCATCATCACAGTCTGTGAAAGGTGTCTTTTGTGCACCTGACCAAACATCACATTATGTATATGGTTACGTCCAGTAGAGTTATTTTTTATTGACTCACTGACACACTCTTTGTACTTGCAGAACTACTTGCCATATAATCAGGACATTCTTTATGCACATAACTTTGGAGAGCAGTATTTCGTGCTCCGTGATATCCCATTCACGGTAGCAGAAGTCTCTAGTCTGTAATTATATTTTGAGAAAAACTGCCACACATTTTGATATCAACACACCATTCTTATATATCATTAGATGCAGTGATTACGACCGAACCATCTTTGAGGACAACTGCATGGTTGATTTGTTGAATGATTTTGAGAGCTTCTGCTTGCAGAAGATATCGGCACTGTGTGCCCCCTCATATCCACTTACTTTTTTTTTTTTATTATTTTTTTAAACAAAATTGATTCTGGCTGGGGCAGAAAAGACAGACTGTCAGGGATACCAAAGGCGGTTGCCTGAGTGTCCCAGGTAAGCCCATGAAAAACCTTAGGTCATTGCCTGTATAGAATTTATCCCAAATGGGGGTGTCTTGATAATGTCGATGAACAGGACAATCATTATACCTGAAATGGGAAAAATCAGGAAAAATTCTAAAATAAACGAACTGATGCTGGCGCAATTTTAATCGAAATAATACTGAAATTAGGTATCCGCCTAGGCGCGGGGTGTCACTGGTTACGAGTGCTAGAAGGTGGAAATCACAAAAAAATAGAAAAGAAAAAACAAAAAAAACCTTTAGAGCTTATGTACGAAAATAGAGATGCTGTGTGTGTCGGAAAAGTTTGTGGTATTATAATTGTTGTGTGACCCAAAAGGACAATCCAATGGGAAAAACGATAATTGTAATATGGGGAGAATAAAAGGATTATTACATGATGTGGAAGTCGTTTGTGGTACTGGGTGTTTTCGTCGCTAAGCTGTTGTGTTTAGGATCGGGGGCTAAAAAAGATTGTAGAGAGTAACTCTGGGGTGGGGGGTGTAACATACAAGGAGTGTAATGGCGAGGACAAAAAGAAATAAGGTGCGGGCCGCCAATAAGACCGGACTATAACCTGGTGAGAAGAGGGGGGGGCAGTGAAAGGGCCTAAAATGTGGGGGTGGCCGACACTGGTGAAAGGAAATTTAAAATTGTGGATCGAAGGAGAAGGGGGGAAAGGGTGAGTGTTCAGGGGGCTTGACCGGACCACTCTGAGGTGCAGAAAAAATAAGAAGTTTGTGTAATTGGACAGATGGACAAAAAAAACCGGGCGTGATCTGAACGGGGCGACAAATCAGTGTTGAAGCCAAAAAATGGAATGAAAAGGTAATTATGAACTGGGGTGGGGAGTTTAAAATTGAGACTAGTAGGATGGCAGGGCAAGGGGATACTGAAATCACCTGAAATCATCACTTAAACGCTAAAAACCAGGACTCTTCCCTCACGAGAGTGGAAGATAGTACATCGGAGATACAAGAAATATCTCAGTGAGCGCACTTTGCACATAGGCAAGTATATAGTCTCTTTTCTACCTGTTGACTGCTGTAGTGTCAGACGAAGGAAGTGGTGGGGCATGTTGGTCGGGACAGCAGGGTGGTCATTGGAAAGAAGAAGTCCGCTCCTATAGCGTATTTCTGTCAGTGTCATAATAGCTGATGGCAGGTGGATCAGAGGATGAAGATGGCGATGTGCAGGGTTCATGATTGCTGGCAGGGATGTCGCAGTGGGTGAATCAGGATTGTCAGATAGCATGTGGATCTAATTTTCCTCAGCCGGCTGGTACTGCTCAGTCCGCTCATGGGGGGGTCGCGTGGGTGTTAACCTTGGGTCAGGGTTCAGCATTGTCTCTGCCTGGGTTCCCTCTTCGTTTCCTCGGGGCATACTGCTTTCCACATGACAATCATGATCACTACTTGAATAGCGTTGAATGTTCAACTATCCTCTGGCAATGTCAATCTAGATGGTGCAAGAGCGGCATCTCTCTTCTGTCAGTAAGTTCGCTATTTTCTGGGTAGGCCTAATCTGTTGTTGGAGGCACTAAGTGGTTAATCACTCATTGAGTCCGTCCTTTTCCTCTCACAATCAGGGATTTTCCTGACTAACCTAACCCTCGGGGGGGTAACTCCTAGTACAACCGTTACGACTGCCATTTGTGACACAAACCACAATGAACCCGGGGAGTGCTTTGTCTCCGTTGTGGGGCCTGTTGTTTTTGGTTTGAGTAGTACACAGGCCTCATTACCTCATGTCGAACCTGGACCCCCTTCTCTGCAAAGACCAGTGCTTGATCATCTCCTTCTACACATTCCCCCACCATCTGCTGTCCACAATAAACATTTAAGGGACAAGAACGCGGGTGATCTGATCCAAATCTTCTGTTCCAAATCTGTCGGATCACTCCGCTGTACAAGTGTCTGAGTTTTGACCCAAGAGTGCACAGCGATAGGCTTGCTCACAAGACAGATACACTTGCGTGTGGCAAGGCGCATGGAACTCGTGCTCTGGTTCGCGAGGTCCCAGGATCGAGGCGACGGTGACAAGGATGTTCGGGACAGGCATGCTGGCTCTGTGTCCAGGCAAACAGCTGTTAAACTCGGGTCACAAGTCACACAGACCAGGTCCAGCATCAGTTGGCAATCGCCACTATCCTTTAAACTGTGACAGAGTGCTTGCGTAAGAGCGTCGGTGCTGAGCTCTTCAGATAGGATACCGAAAAGCGATTCTGGGACTGTGCTGATGGTTTGCGTAACGGACAGCTGTCAGTAGTGTCTTCCTCTCCTCAACACTTCTGCTAGCTCCAGTTGGTGCAATTTTCCTTCCACAAATAAAAGACCACTCCAAAATCGGCTTTGCCTTTCCCAGTGACAGGACTGTCCTCAGGGACGACTCCAAGCTGTTATGAGTGTGATCCCTTTCAGCCCATTATTGAAAAGCTTGGACCACTGCTCTACGATGAAAAGCCCTCTGTGTCCTGGAGATGAGAATTCCATCATTGTGCCCCAGCATCCTCCTAAATTACAATGTTACATAAATGGTGATTAGAACTGAGAAACTACAAATTCAACATCCTGCCAAGCTCTTCAGGTCATTAAATGATCAAAAAGCTAGCATTACTCCTCTGGACACGATCCGGAGTGTGGAGACCTGGTGGTCCAAACTTTAATTTAAAGGCCTATCAAATTGACTCAATCGAATCAACAATACAAACTACACTGAAGTCAAACCGTCCTCCTTTCTAATCAACAACTGTGTGTTTTGGTTGCAAAACAGCGAGTCTAATTCTTTTCTCTGCTTTCTCTCCTCTCCTTCCTCTCTCCCGCTTAGTGAAGAACATACTGTTTATGAATTATGTAGTTTAAAGGGATAGTTCAACAAAAAACGATATGACGCGACCCCCCGCCCCCATTATTTACTCATCCTCAAGCCATCTTAGGTGTATATGACTTTCTTCTTTCAGACTAATACAATCGGAGTTATATTAAAAAAAATGTCCTGGCTCTTCCAAGCTTTTTAATGGCAGTGAATGGTGGTGAGATTTAATTTGAAGCTAAATAAACTGCGTCCATCCATCATAAAAAGTATCAATTTAGAAAAATGCAGGACCATTCTAAAGATCATATTTGAAGAGCTGGAATTATTTACAATGAGTAATTTTCCCCCCCCTCAAATACCAGAAGGTTTTGCTTTGGCTTTCCAAAAAAAATACACAAGCACATGTCCTGATAAAAAGAAGCAGTACCTAACTACTACAACTGCCTCCCCATCCTACTCTAACTTCCTGACCTGGCTCCTCTGCCCTCCCCTACACGCACCAGCAGCCGCCACAGCACTAGCTCTGACATAGCCTTCTGCATCTGCCAATGAAGAAAGGAGAACAGAGACCACACCACTGGTGTGGAGAGCTTCAGAGAAACCACTGTTACCTGGGAAAAAGAGACAAGAAGTACAATAATAGGAATGAAAATGATCACTAAAATAGTCTG